>JAQGBH010000494.1:0-49881 GCA_034698265.1 Sminthurinus aureus
TGTTGGAAAACTTTTTTGTTTTACCAACCTCTCTATTGTTGGAAAACTTTTTTGTTTTACCAACCTCTCTATTGTTGGAAAACTTTTTTGTTTTACCAACCTCTCTATTGTTGCAAAACTTTTTTGTTTTACCAACCTCTCTATTTTTGCAAAACTTTTTTGTTTTACCAACCTCTTTACTGCTTCACCAAACTCAAAAGTTTCAAAACTTTTTATTAATAATAATTAGTATTATACTAAATATTATGCCTCTCTTTCTCGCTCTCTCTTCCCTTCTCCGTACTCAAGATACAAAAGTATCTATAATCTATAATCTATAAATATATATAGTTATTTATGTATGTATGTATATATGTATACAATACAATATTATTTTTTCCCCTTCCCGTATTTTCCCCCTTTGTATGGCCCTTTTTTTAGTCCCCTTTTGTTTGCCCCTTTTCCCTTAGTATGTCCCTTTTTTATTTCCCCTTTCCCGTTTTATTCCCCTCTCTCCTCTCTTTCCGTTTAAAACTTTAATAGTGTTGTTGAATAGTGTGGAAAAGTAAAATACTTACTCAATGCACTTAAACAGCAACACTATTAAAGTTTTAAATGAAAAAAAACAACTCCGGTACAGTAACGTACAATTAAAGATGAATGTGTTATGTAGAATGTAGAATGTACGAAGTACATGTAAGTTTTAATTGAATTTAAAAAAATAAAAATAAATGCAAAATCAGAAATGCCAATTTTACATTTACTCGCAAAAAATGAATTTGAATTTGCGAATCATGGGTAGCACACTCTATGTAGTGGAGTTTCGCAAAACCTGCATCCATGTTCCATCTCCACTGCATACATGTGTGTATGCAGTGGAGAATCCCAAAAGGTGTATAGTTTATACAGTAGATAGTGGGAATTCCTTTTGGAATTTTAAAGGTCAAGACATGGTCAAGGGTCATTCTAACATGGGGCGCTGGATGAATTGTGAAATTCTTAAAATAATGATGTATTGCACATTATTGTTCGATTAGTGTGTCAAGAGGAGATGCATTTCCAAGGTACATCATTACCAACTTATTAATATAGAAAGATTATTATTATTACTAGTGTTGGGACTACATGACACGAGTATGGTTCAAAGGAGCAACATTTAGCCTACCCTTCCATTTTCCACTTTTCCTACACATAAATACAGACAGTACACTTATACGGTTATACATCCAAAATCCGAATGCTTGTGTCTGGATGTGTATGTGCTCAATGTTCTATGTTCAACGAAGTTGGAGGGAGTTGGAGGAAGGAAGAGAAATTTGAGATTGGAAAAGTCAATAACGGATGAAGAAATGCGGAGAGAAGGGCAGAAAGAGCGAGAAGCGGTAAGACATTCCATTAACCTATTGCCATAGCCTATTGGCCAAAAGATTCTCCAAAAAGGTCAATTTACTCAACCATCCCAGTATCACATTCTACCATTCTAACATTCCTCTCTCTCTCTCTGTTTCAGGATATACACAATATACAAACTCTTCCGCCGTCATATACTCGGGTAACTAGTATACTAGTGCATATATAAATGAATGGATACTGGATACAGAGTCCAGAAAACAGGAGAGAAAATAAGAGTCAGACCTTTGTCTCCCTCTTCTCTCTCTGTCTTTTCTGCTCCTGTTGTCACACGTGCCAAGAGATTCAATATTTACAACTTTCTTACATTCTCAACCTCCGTCTTCCTCTTAGAATTTAGCTCAAGAAACTCCCCTCGTCTAACCGAACCGAACATCACATGACAGAACAGAGCATAACCAATTCTAAAACAATACAATTACAATTCCTTCCTCTTCCAACTCAACTCAACTCAGCTCAGCTCAAATGAATGAATTCCATGTCCAATGTAGAATGTAGAATGTACAAAGTGTATTATATTACTAACTATCCTACCAAGTACACAAATAACAACTACAACTTCCATTACCATCACCATCACCATCAAAAGTGTCCTTGTCTAAATCCAGAATTCCAGATCCAGATTTCCTCCCTGCATTTCTTCAATGGAAAATAATGACCGTAAAAGCATGCATTCTAAACCATGGATTTGATGAGAATCCTCCTGATCAACTTCCTGATTTATATGACACTCAAATCTCAAATTGGATGTGGTCAGTCTAAAGTCACGCTCGCTCAACTTTTCAACTGCTCCAGTTGACTCAAAACCAAGCTTGGAACTTTTAATGAAAGCTAAAAATAATTTGCAACCAAACTCAAAATTCAAAATTCAAAACTCAAAACTCGCAAGTGATTTTGCTCGTCTTCCGCTTCCCACTTTTTCTTTCTAGCATAAAAGATAAAAGATTTGATTTCCCCCCTCCATTGCTTTTCTTTTTGTCCACATTTTCATACGTTTTCCTTCAACTCCCATTCCTTCGAATTGGACTCTTACATTTGTAGGTGAGAATCGAGAATGGAGGCCGAGTTACAAAAATGATGATATCCTTTTTCCGCTTCACCTCATCACCACTTATATAGTAACACTTGGGCTTATAATCAAAGTGAAAAAGGAAAGGAACAACTGGCAACGGGAGACAACACTCTTTAATTAAGAGCCAAGATTTTTGTATGCCATCAACAAAATGGAGAACAAAAATTGGAATGGAAAAAACGGGAGGAGAAAAGGAGAAAGAAAAGACTTGTCCTTTGTAAATAGCTCGTGAAACAGTTGAAACAAAAAAGGGAGAATTGACTATGCTGCCGAATGCAACTGTTCACAATCACAATCACAATCTGAAGGTAGGAAAAGAAGAAAGAAAAAAAAGAAAAGGAACATTTTAATCATCCATCGCCACTGCTATCGTCATCACCATATCAATATAGTCAGCAACTCTTCCCCCATTTCCACTTCCATATTCCATACGCTCAACAAAACTCGACTCGATTCAACTCTCAAAGCTCAAAGCTCAAAGCATACGGTATAATTTGCATAAAAACTTCTTCTCCTTCTTCTCACAAAGTGGAAGGATAATGACAATGAAAACGACAAGGACAACGACAACGACAGCGAGAAGAGAAAAAGGCCTCAAATAAAAGTAAAATTAATTAACGCACTCTTTCTCCTCCCTTTTTTCAACTTGAGCCTTTTGTTTCCATCATCAACATTTGAACATTTGAACATTTGAACATTGACATACATCAACATCGACATGGAGAGAGCCAGATCGACAACTGCCAAACAATACACAACACAACACAAAATAACACAGACGAGCTGTAAACGGTAAATAAATAGTGCAGAATGGAATGGAAAGAAAGGTGAAAGCGTAAAAAAGGAAACCGAGCTGAGTTGAGTTGAGTTGACGCACACGTGCTCAATACTCAATGCTCAAACTTTGTATGTATTTAACACATGGATATTTTTATGAGCCTACAGCCTACACTCTACAGTCTGCACGATGACAATAATATCAAACTTTACTACATTACCTCACAAAATTCGTACGCATGATACACAAATCGTAGATCGTAAACCGTGCGCAAACTTGTATCGTGTATTCCGTGGACATTTGACGTGTTACCAAATACCAAATCATATGTGAGTATTATTATTATTATTATAGATTCGTGCATAGAGCACAAACGGTGTGCAGTTAATGCTGTTGACTGTTGAGAGGAAGTGCGCAACTGTTTTTCTTTCAAATTAACACACTCGTAAAATTACCTAGTATATTCGAATCATTTCAAATTCCACCAAGAGTTAAAGTTCAACGAGTCGTCATTTTAAATTTCAATGCAGTCGCCCGTAGTACAAAATCTAGATCTAGATTCTAGACAAATAAATATATACAGATACAATGTATATTCGTATATTCGTATAGCGTATGAATATGATGGAATAAAGTGGAGGAGTAAATGAAAATGAAAGTCTGTCTTGTGTTGTACAGAATATGGAATGGAAGGATGATGAAGGGAGAGATTGAGGATCCGTAAAACCCGCGAGGTGTTGAAAGTTCTCTTCGTAAACCATTTTATGTGGAGAAACACATAAAATCCCTCAAATTCACTCACAGCAACTCAATCACTCCTCTCATTTTCTCCCGCTACTCTACTCCCTACTCACACTACCCACCGTATAATAACAGCGTAACATTAAGCACAAGAGCTTTGCAATTAAACAAGTTGGATGCATAACACAACTCGAAACTTTTCTAGGGTAAATAACATACATAATAATTGAGACTTGTGTTGTCCTCTACTTTCTCCTCCTCCAAAAACTAATATGTAATACATGAATATCACTCCTCATTCCACAGTTTTCCAAATCCAACCCACGAGCAACAGAGGGAACAAGTCTGCCAAAGTATTTATTCCTCCTCATCAGAATCATAATCATCCGTATCAGCATCAACATCAACATGAGCATCATCATGTGGCCAAAGTATAACATTATGCTCCAAACAACTACTTTGCAAGTTCCAGTTTCCTTCTCAAAACTTAGTTATTCGCTCCGCTCAACTCAACTCAACTCTCTGCTCACTTCTCCTAAGAACAAGAAACTGTTCGCTTCCCTCTTCACAATTTGTAAATATGTGAAAACTCACAACAGAGAGCGAACTGCTCCTATAAATTCGCACCAAGTTCACAGTAATAAAATATGTTGAGAATATTTGAGAATTTTGCCCAACTCTCAACTCTCAACTCAATAGTCACGACCAGCCTGAAAAGCAGTCACAAAACAGCAGAGAACGGAGCAACGACACAACCAAAGTTCACACACGCAGACAAACACACAAACACACACACACACGCCTCAAATTTACATAGACAAACAAATAGGGAAACGGGACACAAGTTGATTGTAGGTTGTAGGTTGTTGGGAGGAATGCTGTAGATTCTAGACTGTAGACTGCAGACTGTGGCAAAAGTAAATAGTTACGCACACCCGTAGATCACGAAATAATACATAATGTTATGAATACAGAGCAAACAGCAAACAAACAGTGGAGAGTCACCTCATCGCCAGCTCCCATCGCAACGTCGTCGTGCTCCTCGACTTTCCTATTACGCAGATTTTACACTATTATTATTACATTATTCCCCATCACAACATGAGGAATGAAAGAGCAGAGAGCAGAGAGAAAAGGGTGTTAGTTCCTTATTGGTAGCATAACCAAAAACACAACCAAATAGAACGAAACACAACAGAAGAGAACACACAAGACAAGACAGCATATATCATTTTCCCCGGCTCCCATTTTACAACACGGAATTATTATTCCAAACTCCAAACTGTGTGAAAACAGTTTGGAATGACATGACACAGAGCAAACCCAAACCCAAACTCAACTCTATTCTATTATTCTACACGACACAACAAAACAAATACAAGAGACGGAAATGTACACAAAACACAAGAGAGGAACATACAATGTGTAATGTGTAATGTGATTGTGAGGACAAACAACAAATATACATGTGTTCTACTACCATTATTATTATTATTATTATTATTATTATTATTAGGGCAAGCCAAACAAATCAAAATCCACAAGATGGAACGTATAATAAAGTCATAATATGCATAAGGAACAACTTGCGAGTCGTGAATAGCAAATGGTAAATGTGGGAAAATTGCAACTTGCTTTCCTTTCCTTTGGTTTGGTTTGGTTGTCCTTGTTATTTTACCATTATTCATTATTATTATCATTTTCTATAGATTACTCCTCAAAATTCCATATTACTATCAAACATCAAACATGAATCATCGACCAGACATTGGAAAAATCGGTCACAAACTTTTGTTCATCAACCCCTTTTTTTTATATGCAACTCGGATGGCTCACTTTCATAACATTATTGTTACACTTTTAAGACTGCCCTCAAAACTCAAAACTTGAAATGTGTTACATTGGAACTTTGCAACTACTTTGTATTGTATATTGTACGAATACTTATCCTTACAATTAGTTGATGGAGTTTGAATTTGTAGAGTGAGAGGACGAGGATTTAGTAATAAAATCCAACTTTAATATCCACTGATAAATCCACGCATCTCGTATCTCGTATCTCCTATCGTCCATGTTATGCAAGTGTATGACAAAAACTTCATCAATGCTGATTCAAAATGAATATGAAAGAATTTTAGTTTGGAGATGCATCTTTGCGATTAGTGATTAGTGATAGCGAGCAAGTCTTTTTATTCAGCTTATCAATGTGCAGTGCACTTTACATGGAGCTCAAAATTCAAAACTCGGAACGCAACTGACTGGATTCATTTAGCTAAGTACACTGAGCACAAATTACAACAAGTAGACAAAATAACAAGTACAAAATACCAAATACAAAATGTCTCTGGTCTCTGTACAGGAACAACCGGTTTTACCCTCTTTTTTTCCTCTGTCGCATTTCTTCCTCCATCCAAATCCACTGCCACAGCCACATTCACTCTCTAAGTGGATTCACTAAAAGTGAAACTACAAATGCAAAACAAAATTCCATGAGAGAGCGAGAGCTGTGACACCCCAAAATCCAAATATCCAAATATTCAAATCAAAGCTCCTTCATAAACTCTGCGTTTCACCAGAACATACTGCGTATATACTTGTATATTGTACAGCTTCTCCATTCTCCATATTTTGCAGCCACTCTTCATTATCATCATCATCATCATCACCAGCATCAGCTTTGTCCTGTAAGTGCAAATGTGCATCTGGAATGAGAATGGAAACTCGGGCTGTGACAAAACACACCGTATTTATAAAGTGTAAAAGTGTAGCTGAGAGAGAGAGAGAGAGAGATGGAGAGAGATGAGGAAATTATAGTGTGCATCAACTTTGTAGGAGGATTCCGGTTGAGGAGACGGAAATGAGCAAGTTATTCTCTTTCTCTCACACATTCCAAACTCATTCATTCCAACTCTTATTCAAACTCTGTCGCAGTCTCAATTTCAGTTTCAGTTTCAGTATCTCTGCAGTCTTTTGCAGTCACCATTATTTCAATTCTAAATCCGATTCCGAATCGGAATCGGAATCTGAAAGTTGGAATCTAAATTTTGCTCCGCATTGGAATTGGAATTTGACATTCTGTTGGGTTGTTCTGTTCTGTATGCCGTCTGTGACGATTAATTAAAAGTTTCTATGAGGTGCTCACTGTTATCTTCTATATTATGTTCTATCCCCACTACACTACTCTAGACTCGAGACTCGAGACTACCTGCTGGAATTACAAAAAGGGAAAAGTATTCAGTAATAATAAGACTGATGATGATGATGATGATGGAGAATATACGTATTATTACGTACACGTATCTAGTATCTACATTCTACATTCTACATAATGGAGAGACAGACAGATGATACTCACTCACTCTTCCTCTCTCTCTCTGTCTCTCTCTCCACCATCATTTAAAGAAGATGGATTTATTGACTGGAAAATCATCTTTTTGCACAACTCATCTAACTGCTTGTACCAAAGTATGTCTAATGTCTAGTGTCTAGTATGTTGTGTATCAGTAAGTATGGATGTAGTACAATCCGTCCGTCCGTCCATCCATCTCTTCTCTTTTCTACACAAGCATAACAACTGCATGCGTATGTATTTTATATTTTATTTTATAGACTTGAGACTTGAGAGAAAAAGAGTCTCGTGGACTTGACTGTAATAAATGTGAAATTCATGCTGACATGCCAACAAACCATATATTATTATCAACCTCCATTCATTTCCCTTCTCTCTACAATCTACACAACTATCCTTCCTCTTCTACACTCTACACTCTACACATTACACGTATGTGCCATATAAAAATCCAATCCAATTCCTCAATCCTCAAACAAAACAAAATCATAATTGCTCCTCATGTACCAAAATTTAAATGTGTATTATAAAACTTTGAAAACTTGAAAACAGCAGCCGGACAAAAAACCAGCAAAACAAGAGGAATCTCCTCTTTTTTCCTCTTTTTACATTTAAGATGGATTTGAACATTTTGAAGAGAACAGAGAATAGAGAAACGTTGGAATAAGAGTTTGAAGTTTGAGCATCTCCTTTCCGGGTTAAATGCATTTATTTACAATTTACAACTCAAATTTTACAAGGAGCAGAGAGAGAAGAGCAAAAAATAAGAAATAAGAAATCTCTTAATTTCTTTTTACAATCCTCTCTCTCTCTCTCCATCAACACTTGTACAAATACAAATCCTCTGACATGGAACATGGAATGAACCTCTACTTTACGATACATATTTATTCATTTACGATATTCACCTTTTCATTTCATTTGTCTTCTCCGTCGCTCACCGTGAGTTATTCTCCTGCTTTTTTTACGCTTTTACTCCTTGTCTAAAACTTTATGAAGGAGCGATCTATTACACCATGAGCAGTTGAAAGTTGATGAAAATGAAAAGGCCATTTCTTTTAACACGCTCAACGCTCAACGCTCAACACCATCGACTAGAAACTACAATAGAAACGAGACATTAAACACCAGAGGATAAACAATAAACGCTGATTGTCCATCATCAAGAATCAAGAAGAATTGAGCAAGTCCACACACATAAAAATAATAAAGCGAGATAATTGAAAACTCGTAGTTGTACTTGAGTGAGGCAAACACTACTTTTCTCTACTAATCTCCGTTTTCTCACTCTTTTCCCATCCACATCCACATTCAGATTCAGATTCAGCTCCAGGATTGATATAGTAAAATAAAAGGAGGAAATCTGGGTAAGGATGTGGATTTGATTTGATTTGAACTCTGGACTGGAATTTTGGAGTAAAGGGGAATGGATAAATATGGTAATGGTAAGTGAGTCAATTGAGTCATCATGTCAGGAGTGAAGGAATTGGCTACACAGTCTATTGTGTATGGTGGATGGATCAATGGATCAAGCAACACATTCTCTGCTGCATTTAACTCCTGAATTAACACGCCTCATTCCCTTTTATTACACACACACACACACACACAACATATAGAAAAAGTGTACAATATGTCTCAAATCTCAGACAATAAAGTCAGAAGCCAAGTCTCTGTACTCTACACAAACAACACACAACACACAATACAGGATTCAACACACATGTAAAAACAAACACATGGCCGAAATGTAGTCATTTGAATAGTTTTGCAACTTTCTACCTAATCTTGAACGCTGAATGCTGAACGCTGAAACTCCTCAATGCCCAATTTATCTACACGCTCAACATTTGAACATTGAACATTTGAACATGGTGCAAATGCGAATGCGAAAATTCTCTGCCTTTTCTCATCCTCTTACAATGTACAAGGAAAAACACATGGAGCGAGTAGCGACTCTTCAGTGTTCAGTATTCAGTGTCGAGTGTTTAGTGTGGAGAGAGGAAATGGGAAAAGAAAGAGAGAGTTATTCTGGGATTGAATTGAACTATTTCTATTTCTATTTTCCTATCGCTATATTATCGTTCGAGTACTTACAACGTTACGCACTCACTCTTACATTTTACATACTCCCATCTCCCATCGCATCGCAATCAACAAGATGAAGATGACGGTAATAAAATGATGATAACGACAGGGAGAAAAATACTAATATGAGCCAAACAACCAGCAGAAATGAGGATGAGGATCATCATCATCGAGATGACGACTGTGATACTGTAATATTGCGATATTATGATACAGTTGCCAAACCAAATACTGACTGTGAATTGTGTAAGTGCCTCGACTTTCGACTTGCTCCGAGTTGCGAGTTTCGTACTGAAATTGAAACTGAATTTGGATGAATAGTGATAAAGATAATAAAAATAAGGAGATAAGCGGAGGAGATACTCTCGAGTTATTTAACTAAAATCCACCAGAGTCAACTCAAGTGGAGTGGAGTCTAAACTCTAGAGTCTAGAGTCGTGGGTTATTTATTAAATTTTATTTACAAGTATTTTAATTGAACCAGTTTTCGGTCTAAGTGTAATTTTATTCAAATTTCAAATTTCAAATATTCAGCAGAGAACCAAACAGAGAAGCGAGAACCATATAACTTTAGGAATCCAAGTAACTGCTCACTCAAAACTCACTAAACTCTAAAACTCTCAACTCTCAACTATTTGCCAAATTCTAACTACATTTTACACACGCATATCCATCCATCTAAAACTCACAATCTAAAATCTAATATCTAATATCTAGAATCTAGATTCTACATGTATTCCCATTTCCAATACTTGTATCAAAGTATCAGCGTATAATCGAATCCAGTCGAGTACAGAGTATAGATGCATTTAAACAGTCTTTGCACAGTTCAATTTGGCTGAATTCCGTCAAATTAAATTATAATTACAGTTCTTGTTACCACTTTCCCACCAGCAAGGAGCAAGTTCCTCGGCCTCCAATATTATTACTCACTGTAGCTTGTAGCTTGTCCGTATGCTGGGACAAGAAGTAATTCCAATAGAAATTAACTAACATATGTACGCCCACCTGGTTCAACCATCAACCATTTCTCCACTCTTTCTCTAATTCCCTTGTTCCACGTCCGTCCCTTTCTTTTCTCCTAGTTGGCTGTCTCAGCTCTACTCAACTCAACTCAACTCGAATCACCTCACTCGACTCGAGTCACCTCACTCGACACTCCAAACGCAAGACTCGATACTGGAGAAAAGAGACACGAGACAAAACAGTAAGTGAAAAGAGGAGCTGGACGAATGGACGAACCCGAAAATTCCAAAGTTCACCCTCCACACGTTTGGATTTTAGAGTGAGGGACTTTTCGGAGGTTGCATGCATGTTACCATCCACTTATGTGTACATTCACATTCTGCATTGGGCATTGAGCATGCACATCCGATACATATTCATAAGAAAAAGACAGGATGAAAGATTTAAATGACTTTAATAAATATGGAGGTTCGTTGGTTGGTTGGTTCTGTGAGGCCATTTAGTGAGCAGCCAAGGCATTTCAAGGCATTTCAATGCGAGTATAAATAAATAACGCACGTACACTGAACACTGTGAGCAGTGCTATTTCGTTGGTCTATTTCCAATTACGGCAGATTACAAATTCAAAAGCACAAGTTGAACAAAGAACCATTAAATTAGATTACATTTAGAATCTCACAAAATAATCTACCTACCTTTTCATCCAACTTTATTCGACTCTGTTCAACTGCTCTGACACTGGGCACTACACTGAATTATTTCCTCCTTTTCACACACCATCCACCAATACGTATAAATACGGATGCACGAGCTGTAAAGTGTAAAGTGTACACCTTTCTCCATTCACCATTCACACAGCACAATAGCACGGCACACAATAGAATATTTCAAGTACAACTGGGCATTTACTACTGACTACACAAATTAACTTTGAGGAATTATCATGAAACTACTAAAAGGTGAATAAAAGTGAAAGCGGCGGCGAAGGGTGTAGAGTCAAGTGAAGAGGCTTTTCCACATCCCACTCACAATTTATTCGTCTTTTCAAAACACCAAACACCAAACACCAAACACGCAAACCATATGTACTTTATTATATGTGTTCCTTCTCTACTTTTCTCTACTGTCCACACATCAATTCAAAGATCCACACTAAACCATCAACAACTTTTACTTTTGTTTTATTAGCCGAGTATTGAGTATTGAGTAGTGAGTGCCATTTTTTCCCAAGTCTGCCACAACTTATATTTTATATCTATAACTCTAAACTCTAAACTATTGCCGTGAATTTAATGATAAATGTTTGAGAATCTCGTGTAAACTTTGCGCAACACAATTGTGGTTTCTTGGTCCTCGACGTTTTTTCCTTTTCCTCTTTTGTAGTCCGCAGAGACAGAGACAGAATTTTGGTATTTTCTATTTGCTTAGATTATACACAAAAAAGTATGGTTATGCAAACAAGAAGAAGACGAGGAAAATAAAGCAGGATAAGAAAGCACCACTATTCACTATTTCACTATTTCACTCCTCAGGACTCACCACGGAGTTCAGAGAATCCAAGTTCAAGTTGAAATGGACTAAAAACATGATGGAATTGAAAATAAACAAATCATTTGCTAAGCAAGCTTCCTCCTCTCTATTTTCCTTCACTCACTCACTCCATCACTTTAAAACACTAGTACACAGTACACTGCACTCACAGATATTTATTTCCAAATTTCGGAAGATGGAGAGAAGGAGAAGAAACTCACTCCGGACTCTCCTCCTGAACTGTTGACTGTGGATTGACTAGCACTAGCACTAGCTAACTCCGTTATGAACTGAACCAACCAGTAAAATTAGAATAAAGAGTTTTGAGTTTTGAATTTTAGGCTGTTCATTCTTCATTTTCATAGAGAGCGGAAACTGGGAAACTGGAGGAAGGGAGTTTTGAACAGTAAGTTACTCACAAGAATTAGACGAGATGAGACTAGAAGTAGAATTAGAACTAGAACTATAGCGAAGACGGAAAGGACCCTTTAATAATAATAATAAGAGGAAAAGTCAAGCAAACACGTTTAAAAGATCGTCTCTTGGGTTCACTTTGACTTGAACTGAGAATGCTAAGGAGACTCTGAGGAAAATGCCTCTGCTCTCTCTCTTCTCTCTTCTCTCTTCTCTTATTACACAAGTCTGCAACTCTCAATTCTAAATTCTACACTCTACACTCACCCTTAAACACACATCTAGAATCTACATATACATGTACATAGAGAGCATAAATATAGACAAATGCACGGTGCATATCCGCTCATTTCCCTCCATATCCCACACTCACTAGGCTCTTCCTATTTTCCTATAGTCGTATAGTGAACAAGACAGTCTAACGCCTAATGGCATAGAGTACAGAGTACAGATTATTTGGACTACGCACAAATTTTTACTCTCACTCTCACTCCCTTTCTGCATCTTGGTTTAAGCAGTAAGTAGGGAAGAAGCCCAAACCAAACCAAACCAAACTAATCGTAAGAAGTAGGCAGAAAAAAAAACCAGGAGAATTTTTCCCGTTAGTTAGTGTAGGGAATGTTGTTCATGTTGTTCATGTTGGTTTGGTTTGGTTGGGTTGGGTTGGGAGAGAAGAGGGGTTCCTATTTTGAGACGCTATGCTCTTTTAATACCCTCGCTACAGATTCCTATAGGCATCTGTGCATATGAAGGCAGCTCGGGTATATCAGAGCACCAAACATCCAAACACCCATCCCAACAACTGAGAAAACGTTTCTAAGATAAAGAAACTGAAATCAGACTCCAAAAATACTCGAGTACTCGAATACTCGAATGCTTAAGACGACGACGACGAGGACGAAAGTACATCCTTTCTTTCCGTCTCCTCGATCGGCTTTGCTCAGGATCCTCTCCCTATCTCCTCCATTTTGGCTTCTTCATCATTACATGTATGCAAATAGAGGATTCAACACACTGTTATCTCCCGTGTGTCGCCTAACGAAAGCACCAGTAGAAACACGGATAGTGATAGATAGAAACATGCACCAAGGATCTATGATCTAGATTCTATGATCTAGATGCACACGCTCCACACTTTAAAAAAGACGGGAGCGAGTTCCATCCCATTGCATTGAGTTGAGTTGAATTGCATTCGGAAATGTAAAATGTGTCATGAAAGTACATGGGAAAAGACAAAAAGACAAAAGTAGAGTTGCATTCTATATTCTGCGTGGATGAGACGGAGAAGAAGGCGGAGATCAGATCAGAGCCCGGCTCATTCATTCACAGATACACTCTGTTTCTATATTCAAAACTTAACATGAGTCTGTGACAAACCAAACAGTTATGCACAGATGAGGATTCAATATAGAAGATAGAAGATGGAAAATATAGTTAAGACGGATATACCGAGAAAGGTTGATATGTGTCTCAAAATGGACCTGAAAATTCCAGTCATCTCAAAACTCAAGTCAAGTCGACTCGAGTCTGAGCTGAGCTGAGCTGAGCTTAGCTCAACTTAGTCTGAATGATGTGGAGGAGCGTATGCTCGCTCTACTTAATCTTGTACAAATACAGAGTCGTCACCATAAATATCCAGAAAACGTTTAATGTTTTACTCCGAGAGAAGACTAGGAGAAGGAAAGGAGCAAGAAGCACGAGACACAAGACCCAAGATGAACCAGAGAAAAAAAGATTGTTTGTCATAACCTATGGCATTTTATGAGTTAGGTTTCTTCCCCCTGACTTTTACAAACTAGAAACTAGAGTTGCGGATCATTTCCAAAAACGACATCTTCGACATGTTTTTCATACAAGAGTACGAACAACGAACAGAGACACAGAGTCAAAGAGGAGCAAGACCAAGAAGCTCTGCACCCACACAACCACATTCAGTCCTTCTCATTTATGACACGCGGCACACACAACAGTAGAACAGAAGATGCAGTACACGTAAAAGAGGCAATATCCCAACCCCACCGTTTTCCCATCTTCCTTTTCGTCATCCTCATTCTCATTCTCATTCTCATCAATATCAACATTTCTTGATCGTCTTTTGCCATGTTCCACCCACAAAAATGTGAATCTCATCTCAAGTCAAGGCAAGTCAAGACAAGTCAGTGAGATAGGGAAGCAGGCAGGCACAGACAGAGGCAGCTACTCTGTCAATCACTGATAGACATCATTCTTCATCCCCGAGAAAAAATTTATGCATACATAAATATAATTTCCACATGACTGGATTCTGGATCCACAATCTTTAGGCTAGAATCTAGAATCTAGATTCTAGAATCTTGGTGCTGGATGATTCTACGATCTACAACCAACGACCACATAAACTTGCATCTTCCATCATCCCTCTTTCATCAGCAGCTCATACAAAAGTTGTAAAGTCTGTATCGCCAACTTTCCATTCCACGTGATATTGTACAATAAACATGTAGGCTGTTCACTGTTCACTGCACGAGAGAGACGACGGATTATAAAATTCTCTCAACTCTTAATAAATCCGCTTCATGTATCAAAGGCAAGAATTTCGTAATACATTTTCCTGTCCACGTCCAATCTAATATATAATATAAATATGCATGGAGAGTAAATATGCAGTAAAAATCCTACTGGCTATTAGAAACCGCTTAACTTGGTCCGACGTTGGATGTTGGACAGAGGAAAAAAGATGGGAAATTTGTATGCACAGTGCACAAACTAATATAACATAATATAAAATAATATAGTTGTACATGTAGAATGTAGAATGTAGAGTGAATGATAATCTTGATTCTTGATGTTTGATGTGAAAAGAATGGCCGTTTTATGGCTTATCACTGCTGGTTCTGAGTCTATTTAGCCCCAGTCATTTTGAACCGTGTGGATCATGGACGATGGACGAGGCGACCAAAACCAAGAATCAAGAAGGGCTAATCCTAAAAACTATAATGTACTAAACAAACTAAATGTTTGTCTTCTTCCTCCTCCAACTCCCTCCACATCCAGATCCGACTCCATTTCTTTCTTCCCCCTCCACCGACTCCATGTTTTTCATTGCCATCATCATTTTTCTTCTTGTTCCTGTTCCTGTTCCCTCAACCGATTTGTTACATATATCAACTATCACCACCACCACCACCACCACCACTACTACTACTACTACTTACTCGTACAACCATTACGGTTACTTTTTATTATTACTCGGAGATGTCTCTTCACATTTAAAAAATATGACGTTGTAGCCACTCTCATTCTCTCATTCTTCCAGTGTTCCAGAGTTCGGGAGAGGGAAAGTCAAGTCAAGTAATTGTAGATGAGAGATACATGTAAAATGTGGAATCTCCATCTCCATTCTCCATCCAACATGCAACATGACACTTACATACATGATCCATTTCAGTTCAGGGCAAGGATCGAAACGCTTCATTTTGATGGCCATGGCACGGATGGAGTTGGATGGAGGAGGAAAAGAGAAGAGAGAGGGAGAGAGAGAGAGAGACAAGAAACAAGAAAGATGGGCAACATGTGCATTCGGAATCGGAATTCTCTCAAATGCCGATGACGATGCGGAGCAACTGGAAACCCGATCTACATGTACAAAGCACAAACTAAAACTACACGTAAAAACAATTGAAATACAGAGGCAAACGTGAAGCGTATGTATGTATGTACAATACACAATCTAAATGAAACATGAACTACATGTTGCCTCCGACTTTATACATCATGGATCATGGATCATGAAAAACATGGCCATCGCCAGCTTCTCCATTCTTCATTCTCCATATTAGAGGAAAACATGGTTCAGAAGCAGATTGTACACATTTCAGTCGGAGGACGGAGAAGAGGGAGAAAAAAGCAGAGTCCTACATCGCACAGTTTACACGGAAAAACAAGGTCCAGATAGTGAAATGACCAGAGTCAGAGTCAGAGTCAGAATGAGGCTCTGCTTGTGCAGAGACAATACAAAATACAATAGGTGGTGAAATGAATTATAGGATGCACATTTACTCTTCCCGTTTCTCTCACTCGCTCATTCCATCGCTGGCCAATCTCCCACAAAAGTCCACAAGTCAAGAGTCAAGAGTCAAGAGTGAAACTGGTTTCTCCTTCTATGTTCTACCCCTTTGAACTTGAATTAGTAACCTTTTTGCTCCTTTCCAATTCTATGGATCTGGATTCTGGATTCTGAGCTGGACTGGACGAGATGGACGTGGGAGTAGTGGAAAAGCTGAACTAAAAGATCAGCACTCACATCACTCACACGAGTCGCTCATGTGTCTAGATTCTAGATCTAGAAACTAGAAACTAGAAAAGTTGCTCTACTTACATTTTACTTGACTTTGCTGCACTCTCCAAACACAAACACAAACACCCGTATGGATGGATGCAGGACGGTGCTCTGGATTTGTATGAGAATGCGTGTAGTCAACAGTCGTAATGTTCTGTTCTGTTATGTTCGAGCATGTCCAACCGCTTAAGTCTACTGTCTACTGACTTGACTCAAGACTCTTGGTTCCCGCTGGGGAAAATTCACTGACTGCTCCATCTCGATTCTATTCTGTCTCATGTCATGTGATGCTGGATATTAGACACAACTCTCTCTCTCTCTCTTTCTCGCACTTTTTCTCAGTCCTCCGACTCTCACGTCGTCATTCTCTCCCGGTTCATTGAATTGAATGGAGGCTAGAGAATATAGATTTCTATACATGTTAAATGTACAGATACTGCGGTGAGGTTGGAGACGGAGATTCTAGATTCAGATCGACCTCCAGTCTAGACTGCTAGAGTTGCACAGGTCGGTCACTTGAGCTCCAAATGTGACTCCAGTCTGACACATTTGTCTCGATTCACACGATGCTCTTTCGCTCCTCGGTGCATTTCTCTTTCTCCAGAATATCCTCTCTACTTTCTACTTTCCACTACTTTTTCTCCTTTCACATGTACTCAATGTTCAGTGTTCAGCGCTTACTTTTCTCCGGTCGATATGTTTCTTCTCTACTCAATCCATCTATCTATCCAGTCCATAAAGTTCCATCGCCTATCTCCTCAAATGTCTTGTATTCCTTGAAACACAATGCAGACTGCCGAAAATACACCTCAAAAACTAAACTCAACAGCTCAAAGCTCAAAGCTCAAAACGGGAATCGGAATCCGGCTAGAGATAATTTTACAAAAATATCACCACACACTTTTGGAAAAGGAGTGAAAAGAGGCGAATGTTTTGAGTTTTGAGTCTTGATGCTTCATGTCTTATGATTATTGCTCCTATCGATATTTCAATGGAACCGAGAACCGGGAAACGTCGTTTCCTTTTACCCAAAACCAAACGGAATATGCTCAACATATATCACCTCGGAAATGCAGTCATAAAATTACAGTCTACAGTCGAGAGTAGTGTCTAGAGTCTAGAATCTAGAATATGGCTGTATGGAAGACAGAGAGACGGAAAAATAAAGGCAGTTGAGAAAAATGGAGTACATTACTAAACGCAAATTTACACGCCGGATCCCACACTTTATACCAATATCAAATATGCACTAGATACTAGACACTCCGAGTTATTCTAGGAATGACTGGGAGAAGGAGAGAATGAGAGCAAAAACTATAAATGATGTTTGAATGAGGTACTTTCCCAGTCTAAACATAGGAATCAAGCATAAATTATGGAATGTCAGACCCACCATTTTACCACAAGATGAACACAACCAGAACCACAACTAGAGCCAAAGCCACAACCAGAGCACCAGAGAGGAAAAACAACTTGCAAAACTTCCATTACACATTTCTCTACTAAACGCCTTCTTTTCATACACGCTCGATCCTCGATCCTCGATCCTCGATATTCACATAATTCAAGTGAATCGAGATGAAAACATCCGAGCAAAACTTTGG
This sequence comes from Sminthurinus aureus, assembly GCA_034698265.1. Taxonomy (NCBI): domain Eukaryota; kingdom Metazoa; phylum Arthropoda; class Collembola; order Symphypleona; family Katiannidae; genus Sminthurinus; species Sminthurinus aureus. The sequence goes on from JAQGBH010000494.1 coordinate 18,250, forward strand.
TCATACATTAATTTGGACTTTTGAATTGGAAGCTTGAAAAATGAAAAATGCACAACTAGTCAAATTTCTTGTTTCTTGTTTCTAATTCCCAGTCAACTGTCTAACTGTTACATTGGCATTGGGATTGCAAAAAAATTAGTTTCAAAATCCATCCATCTCATGTGCAAAAAAAAGGAAGATGCTCAAGATTTTTCAAAACCCAAAAGTTAAAAGTTTAAAAGTTGGGGAAAAAACTATATTCTGACAGCTGCAGACAAGAGAGAAGAAGCAGGAAGAGAAGCAAAACCAAACCAAACCAAACCAAACCAGGGAGTCAGAGAGAGATGTAAAAAAAGAAGGGAAAATACAAGAAAAAGAGAGACGTAATAAAAATTAAAATATCGGAAACAAATTGAAATTACAAGGTATGCCTACTCAAGAGGAACAATAACATTTACAATGGTTAATAGAGGTGAAACACCTCTTCACTCTACACTCTTCACTCCACACACAAGATAAATTCAACTGTATTCCAATCCAGTCCAAATCTCAAGTCAACTCGGATCCATTTGTAGCAGAACAAGTATATAATACATAAGAGTCGACTTAGTTTTTATTCATTACGGCGCCAAGTGCCATCAAAAGACGGTTCAACTAGAGAAAACACCAAGAAAAACAAAAAAGGCACAGACAAAAAACCAAGTGTACAGAGAGAGAGAGGCGGAGAGAGATACACTCATCCATTTGGTATATATAATTGACCCTTGATTGTCTTTCTGCCCGCGGCAGTAGAGTAAGTCCATTTTTTCTCGGAAAGAGCATAAAATGAAGTAAAACACAACAAGTTCATTTAAGTTGACTCTAGATTTAATCCCAACTTCATGTCCCATCAGCATCATCAGCATCGACTTCAGCATCATCAGCACAAAAGTATTAAAAACTCAGGTACAGTTGTACACGGATTTTGATCCAATTTATCACCCGGACTGATATAAAATATAAAATGAAGAGAGCCACTTGATTCTTGATTATGACTCCAATCCAATCCAATCCAATTCACATCAAACATCAAATCCAACGGTATACATTTACACATCATTTATGTAGGCTCAAGAATGACAAAAAACCTGACAGAGTCCTCTTCATTCTTTACATTTTGAACATGAATCATGTAGGTGTACTCTTGTGTCTTGTGTTTTGTGTAAGAGCTGATTTATACGGTTCAATATAAAAATATTATAGCTCTAAACTCATATGCCTCTTTACAGTTGATACGTATATATCGCAGAATGCACGACCGTAAAAATCCCAGTAACTACTAAATAAATTACGAGGCCACATAACTTCATTTCCCTTGTCAAGCAGAGTTTGTCGGCAAAATCAGTTGAGACGAGACGAGACGAGTTGAGATGAGTTGACGGAGCAAATCAACAAAACAGAGTAATAATAATAATTATCATTAGAAAGAGAGAGAGAGAGATAGACAAAGCGTTTGACGCTATCAATTTTAATGCAGTCCCTTTCTAGTTCCTACTTTTTAGTTTCGAGTAGACTCCACTTGGATTCAGTTGGTGGCTGTACAATACGAATTGTACATTGGATTTGTGCAGAATGAACGTGGATGAATGAACGTGGATTGAAATTTGAAATTCCTGAAAAGTGAAAAATGTACAAAATGTATCATTTTGAACAACCCGATCTGCATGTAAAATGTAAATGCTGATTCAGATCCAGATACAATTTTTTATGCTTATAGTTTATACTTTATGCATAGGAGAAAAAAGCTGGATGGTGGATGGTCCTGGCATAATATAATGTCATATCCTTTGATAGCGTAGAAACTATAATAGAGAATAGAGAAAAGAGACGTAGTAAAAACATATGATGATGATAAAAAATAGGAGGAAAAGTTTAGTGAACCACTAAAAGTCAAAATGGAATCGAGTTGCCTTGCAAAATAATTCCGTGTGAATTTCTGGGCTAAGCATGTGTTTGGTTAATAGAGAACAGATGGTGAAGATCGAGAGTCGAGTCGAGAGATCCTGACTCTTTACTCTTCTTCTATATTGTATATGCATTAATATATTTCCACCTCTTCTATATTCATATTCCAGGTTCCAGGCTAAGCGCTCTGGAACTCGACTGGAGTTGAACTTGTTCTCCTCTTCTTCTTCTTTTTCTTCTTGTGGACTCTAACCCACCTCGTAAATTCTTATCATCATTGCTTATGCATAAGCTGCCTCTGTACATATCCATCTTGAATTTTTCAATTTTCCTCACTCTCCCTCTCCATTCTCTATCACCATCTCTCTTCTCTCTTCTCTCTTTTAAGTTGGAAACATGGAATTTGATAAAAGAATCAAATGAGACTGTCTAAGCTTTTCCTACTAAATGTGTCTGCTGACTCTCTCCTGTCCGCATCCATTCTCTTTTCTTCTTCAACTTGGTGATTTGAGTTGAAATGTTTCTTTTTCTTCTCTTTTCCCCACTCTGCTTCTGTTTCTGTCTCCCAATCTCCCAAAAACCACGATAAAGGGAAAGAAAAGAGAATGAGACAAAAAAAGACAGGAGGGAAAGAAAAAAAGAAGCACTTGTTCTTCTCTGACTCTGGATTCTGGATTCTGGATACTGAATTCTGTAAGAGTTGAGAGTTGAGAGAAGAGAGACGAGAATAATATTTATAATAGAAAAAAAAGTTTCTCAACTAGAAGCTAGAAGCAGAAGCAGAAGCAGATGGATCGTAAAAACAGAAACGATTTCAACGATAATAAGTGAACCAACATATTTTCACTCTCATTCTCATACTCATACAGAGATACTCAATAATACAATATAATATAATACTGTAATATAATAAAGTATGCAGTCATCCTCCTCATCATGATCATCATGTGAATTGTGAATATTATTATTATTATTATAAACACACAACTGGATCCACTGGATTCACTGAATCCATTGAATCCTGAATGTTGGATTGGAAAAGGGAAGCAATGGCAATAGCAACTGAGGCAGGCAGAGACAGAGAAAACACAAAGACATGTTGGAATATCACAATAAGAATATTCCACTGCATCCCACATTTACATTCTATTCTATTATATTGGACTGTGGTAAAGTGGATGGATGGATGAGAGCAAAAAGACAAGTCGCCAATGATTCACAAAGAGCCTCGTCCTCATCTTTAACTTTCAATTCCAGTTCAGCCGTATGCTCAATGCTCATCTCCAACTCCAAACTCCAAACTGAGGAGTGGAAAAAAAGAGGAGTAAAGTCGTCTGGATTTTAAATACTGGAGATGTCGATAAAAAATATTACAACAAGTAGACAAGTAGATGTAAAAGACAAGTTTCTCTATCTCCACACTAGAGACTAGAGGGAGTTGAGCTACTCCTCGTCTACCGTCTACTCGTCTACTATCAACAACTAATATGTATACATGTATATAATATTATATAATCAAACAGTACTTGCACTTCCACGCAACAATAACACGTAACAATAGATTTGATCTCTCTCTCTCTCACTCTGTTTGATTTTCTGTCTACTGTCTACATGGATCATTATTATTATGCATGCGGTGCATGTATATTGTATTGTATATAAATTTGATATTTGTACAGTCCGAATCCGAATGAATACTCAATACCTGTTCCATTTTATATCGAGAATCGAGAAATACATACACAAACACTACTAATATTATTATTATTATTATTATTACTATGACGACTGCAACTGCTCAAGTTTTCTTACTATGAATAAGAGTAGGAATAAGAGTACGAGGTTCTAGTTTGTATTTTGTTGCTCATCAAGATTCAGTATAATATTTCGGCAGTGTATTAAATCCACACTCATAGTTAGCTTTTCATTTTATACATGAGATGTATGTATCAAGACTCAAGACAGAGGGAGAGAGGAGACAAAAGATGATGATGAGAAGAGGCACACGGAGAGATGAATGTTCATACCTAGTTTTATACATATAATTTTTTTGATAGATGCATCCAATCTCTACTCTATCCACATACAGAGACGAGAGATAGGAATCCAAGTGTAAATACATATTAGATATAAACACAGATGCATGTGTACATCTGTGCATGTAGACTCTAGACTCTAAACTCTAGATTCTAGACTGCAGAGGACAACAAGTCAGTGGTCGGAATGCATCAATTACTGACTTGTTCTTCTCCTCTCTTTCTTAAGGTTACACCACACCACAACAGACAAGACAACAGAAGAGAAGAGAGCAGAGCAGAGTACAAGTTGGTCGTCGTCGTCGGAGTCGTCTTGGTTTTTCCTCGCTTGCCATCTGTGCTCTTTTTCTTTTTCATTTGCAGCCTCCACCTTCACCTTCTTCTCCTTCTACCTCTTGCTCTTGCCGGATTCCGTGTGAGTATTGAGTATATTAAATATATTACACTATACTCTATACTCTATACTGTATAGATATAAGAAATATATGTGCACATGTTGATGCGGCTTCTGCTGCCCGCTTTTAAACTACACACCTGTACTCATCTACCTGTATTTTATAATCTCCACTAATGCTGCTGCTGCTGCACTGATTCAAGGTGATCTGATTTTTTTTGCACCAAAACAACAACCAAGAAACAACAAGTCAAAAAAGAAGTAACCTCTCTCCTTTCTGCTCTCTACTGTATGATCACCTCGTATCTACCATCTCGCATCTAGTATCTAGCATCTACTGCATCTTATGGTAGGTATATGGCTTATGTGTTTTGTTGAGTACTGCTCTTTTATGTATTTTATCTCTCTCTCTCTCTCTCGCTTTCTGTCTTTGCTTCTCCCTCAATCCAAAATTCAAAAACCAAAACCAAAATCCAAGCTTTAAACGCTATGTTTTTTTCTCCTCTCTCTCTCTCTCTTTTAGTTTTTTTGTCTCTCCCGTCCAGTTTAAGTTTGAGTTTAAGTCTAATCCAAAATCCAAAGCAAATGTATATTGTCTATATACAATATAAAATGTTATATAATATTATGAGAGTTGGTAGTTACGAAGCGATTAATTCAATGTGTAGCAAGTTTTCAAGTATTCACCATTTACCATTTACTTGTAACAAGTCTTGATCCTCGATCCTCACATAACTACTTTGCCCATACTCTCTTTTTTACAAGTTCAATATCCAATATCCACTTGTTGTGTATGAAATGTAGAAGTATAAACACGGTTCAGATCAGTTCATTTCATTTCACATTTCACTGGTGTACATTTTAAATACAATATGATTTGTACATAATGTGTAACACAATGGCTCTCTCTCTCTCTCTCTCTCTCTCTCTCTCGCTCTCTGTTTGAATGTGTTGTAATGTGTCTACATTGGAAAGTTGGACTTGGATTTTTGATGGCCTCACCCAGCTATCATCGTATATTATTTTATTATTATTTTTGTACACATCCAGAATCATCGAGAATGGAGAGTAGAGAGAACATCACACAACTTGACAGCAGCTGAACATTCTATCTACATGAATATTGTTCATAGCTCTACTTTTAATACGGATTTTTCATATTGGAAAAATCCTGACTCGGACTCTTGTTCCAAGTACAAAGTTTGATAATAACAGGAGGAATCAAAAATCAAAATCAGAGTAAAGTAAAGGAGTGAGAGAATGAGAGAGGAGAAGGAAATCATATGATGCCATAAACCGCAGCTCAGCTCAGTTGAGTTGAGTTGAGTGTGTGAGTGACGACCACTCATGAACTTGATTTCACTGTAATTATCCTCCCAACAGAGAGATCAATGAAGTAGTTCATCTCGACTAATAGCACCAATAGACCAGAACCCAGAGCCAGAAAACAGATGAAATCTCGTATTCTTTTACTAGAAACTACAAAATGTGCTCTTTTTCTCCCTCCTCTCTTCATAACACCAACACCAACAACCAACAACCAACAACTATCAACTGTATTACCAGTTACCAGTTTTTACCCGCATTCACCACATCGTACGTCATTCTGCATTCTCAATACACCATACACAAGAACAAATGGACGAAAGAAATGATTCAAACTCCAAACTCCTTTAAATTACATCATATCGTAGATCCTGCATGAACATTGAACATTGAACTGCGTGTACAAAGGTTTTTACAGTGGAAAGAAAACTAAATATTTTATAGATGAACTAGCGTTGAGCTCTTTTTGTACGCCTTTTGTACAACATAAAAGATAAAAGACAGCGGATCAACTATCAACATGACCATTATTATTATTATTATTATTATTATTATTATTATTATTATTATTATTATTTCTGCTATTAGTTATTCCTCAATGTTACATGGTATATTATGCATCATGTTCTGAGGGATTTCAACGTACACCGTGCATATCGATTAATCACCTCTACATTTTCACATCTCACTCCATTCTCGCTCCTTATTTGTACTAATTAACAAGAAAACCAATCCAATCCAGTCCCAGACCAAGACGGAGAAGAGACTAGAAACTAGAGACATCCGTAAACTGGCTACTCGATCCTTGACATTGGAAAACATCCATTTTCAATTCACTTAACTTTTTCTACAATTTGTAGCTTGTAATTTGTAATTATTGATAAAACATGCTAGGTTTGCATCCATCTATAATCGATAATCCGGAATACGCACTACACCATTTTTTATATACGTTTTAATTAATTCGCTCAACTCGACATTTTTCTTCATCTTCTTCATCTTCTTTTTCATTATCCACATTCAAATTCATTATGTAAATTGTAATGTAAATGTAAATAGAACGGTGAGAATTGATCAATTTATGTAGCACCTTCTCTTCCTCTGTACTTTAATTATTACTCAGCACACACTACCTTGAATCTTGAATCCTGAATCCTGTGTCTTGTACATTGTACATGTGTAGAATGTGTAGAATACGTAGATGTGGAGCATAAAGCCTCTCAAATAAGACGAAGGGTGCCGATGCTGATGCCGGTGCAATCACAATCGTAATCATGTTATGCTGATCCCTGATATTTTTACATAGAGAACCAGAACCAGAATCGAATCAGAATCAGGCTGGAAGAGAGAGAGAGAGAGAGAGAGAGCGGACTGCTTTTCAACTATTTAAGTTCAATTAGCAACAATGCAGATAATCAATGATCCTCATCCAACTAAATGAGAAAGCAGAGCAGCATAATAATTAAACAAGGGTTCAAAGTACAAAGTGGAAAAGTAAAAAGTACAAACGATACAAAAAAGTCAAAAGTATCCCGTTCAAGTCTCAGGAATTGAAATGAAATGAATTCGGACCCCATTGATCTATTTTCAAGTCTGGGAACGTACACTGTTAATGGCCAATCTCCCTTCTGCCTTGTTACTTTTTTCATTTTCATATTATTGGATTGTAGAATGTACACGCATTAGAATTTACAATTTACAATTGGTGTTGGACCCCGCTATTTATTTGGATTCCGAGAGGGGAGGAAAGAATTAAGGATTTAAGGAATTGCTCTGGAATTCTACACTTTTACTTTATTCTACTTGAATTTTGATCAATGGAATAGAATACAAAATTTTGAGTGTTTTGTGTTCGCTCTACATTCTACATTTTACATTTTACAAGGAATTGGAAATTGGAAATGAAAAGAGGCGACAAAAAAGAAAGGAAACATTTGCTCCTTCCTTGACATTGCATAAAGTAACATTTTACATTGTACATTTTACGTTTTAAATTTTTACATGGATCTTCTCTCTTGTTTTTTTGTTTCCCCTTCATGACTTGACTTGACTTGAGTTGAGTTGAGTTGAGTTACGTGGAGTTGTTGCGTGGACTGAGGATTTTAGATTGTGGATTGTGGATGGCATGATGAAATTTACATTTAGTATTTTCTTTTGTATTGGATTGGATTGGACTGGATTTAAAGTCAAGTATAGTAAAGTAAAGGGATTGCATGATGATGATGATGTGCTCTGCATTGGCTTTTCCCTCTTACCTCTTCCCTCCACATTATATTATACATTACACCATGTAATTTGGTATGCGTAATAAACAGTGTGACCCAGCATCAACATGGCAATAACTTTCCAACCAAAACTCTATAAACTCCAAACTGCAGCGTCCAAATGAATTTGATTGCTGAACAAGTAAAGCAATTTGGACGGAAGAGTTTTGAGCGTGGATAAAAGTATGCAAACGAATTCGAGATTCGAGTCGAGTCAAGTCAAGTTCATCCACTGCCTGCTTACTTACTTCATACATGCCTAGCAGATGAATTCACAGATACAATATACAAGATGGATAGATGAACAGATAGATAGGCAATTCCAATTCCTAATCGTTGCTACAACAACACACAACACACAACACACCAGATAGAAGAGTGAAGCCGGAGCTAGGAGCAAAACAGACAGGAGATACAAAGAACCAGAGAAAAAGAGAGCAAAGAGATAGTGAGAGAATGTATTCACAATTCACATGTGTCTAGATTCTAGAGTCTAGAGTGTAGACTGAAGACTGTGCTGTGGATTGTGGATGTATTTGACCGCCAGCGGCTTTCATTTCATACGTAAAATCTACAATTGAGAATTGAGAGTTGAATTCAGTAGAAATATCTACAAAGGAAAGGAGATAGAGAGCAGCCAACAACAAAGTCAGGCTAACTAAACCAAACTAAACTAAACTCAACTAACTACTACCTTTGGCACTGGCTTTGGTTTTGGCTTAGGTACCAACACTTCTCTCTCTCTCTCTCTCTCTTTAATATCCACCACCATCCACCTCCTCCTCACTCACTTATACAATTTTACAAACATAAACAGAAACACAAATACAAATACAAATACCTCCACAAACACAACACAGAGAGAATAGGATAGAATGTAGAATGGAATATAATATTATGTGGATCGATTGAACGTTGAAAATGATGCACGCAGACTTGGACACACAAACAAACACGCACCTGATATGTTGTTATTACTCACTATTTTATATTTTATATTTTCTATACACAGCCAATCCAATCCAGTCAAATCCAGTCCAATCCAATTCAACTGAAAGATTATACACTTTTTCATACGGAATATGTAATGAAATTCCTTGGATCTTGGATCAAAAGTATTTCGGATTTATATACTCATACACTCATATATGCGGATCTCCACACTCCACACTCCACACTTTTACCTTGTACATGCGTATTGCATTAGTCAAGTTTTTAGCTGATATTACAACTATTCCGATTCCAATGGAATGAAATTCGACTGCTGACGACTCTAGAATCTAGACTTTAGACTGCATGCAATCCGATCCACCAGACCTTTCTATAGTAGTATTTCCATGGTATTTCTGTGGGTGTAAAAGTAACACTTGGTTTTTGATATACTGCTGATATGCTCCCTCCTCTATAATTCGACAGTCCATGTCGATTGTCGATACAGAATCATCTACAATCTACATACACATTATCAACATGCACAGAAAAATACGCACACGGAATCCAAATCCACAAGAAAAAAGTAAAAAAAAAAACCATTTCTTCTGTCTTCTCCTTCTACTCAAACTTGCGTGTCCAATGTTGGATGTCGAATTCAGAACCAGAATCAGAATCAGAATCTGACTTTTTCTCTTTCTCTTCTTCCTCCTGACAGAAACATTTGATCCGAGTCGGTTCATATAATAAAGGCAAATTCATTTGAGATATTTCAAAGCACACGAAACAAACGAGCAGAGAGCTCGAGAAAGAGAGCAAAGGATCCGATCCGAGCACACAGATGACAGGAATAAACGAACGAAGCGACTTTGAGTTTCTGTTGTTTATAAAATAAAATATCAAAGATAACAACAACAACAACAACAACAGAGACATTTCCCCAAAGCCCAAAGTGAGATGAAACCACCCACACACACACACACAAACGGAGTAGGAAATAGGAAAATAAATGAAGGTTCAAAACTCAAAACTGAAAATGAGGAGACAAACGAGAGAACAAAAGCACTCGGACCATCATGAAATATCGAGAATCGAGATATCGAGGTATCCAGAATCCACTACCTTGGAGCTTCAAGTCACATTTGAAATTTGAAATGGACGTAGATTAGATAGATATCACATCATAACGTATCGCATCGCATCGGAGCGTATGTGACTATGACATCCAACAGCATAGAGCATAGGGCACAGCCATCATGGAAAATTGGATGGTAACCACAAAATTTTGCAATATGTTCTCTCCCACTCTGTTCATCTATTTCCTTGGGTGCAGAGAGTAGAGAGTAGAGAATATCCCTCCCTCTGTCTCCTCCGCCCCCCATCTCAGCCGACTTGAAAATGTTCAAAACGGAGAGAACGCGACAGAGAAAGAGCCAGTCACATTTAATATAATTTGCCATTTAGGAAAAGAGACAAATATTAATGATTCGCAATACACAAAACACAATACACAATACACAATAGCCCGAGCACTACAATAGAACAGAAGAGAAGTGAAGAGGAGAGAAGGAATGACATGACATGGTTTCCTATCAGATCGGATCCTAATATCTTGTGAATTGTGAATATCACATATACAGTGCACAATGCTCAGTTTGTGCCCTGCTTATTGGATACTGGATATTGGATGTGCTGGCCGAGTAAATTCGTTATTATTCTCCTTGTTCTGCTGCTGGTTGGTTCTACGTTCTGGATATCTCGACTCTCGACGTCTCGGCATCCCGGCTTTTTATAGTTTGTCATATGTCACAGAGCGCGGAGGCAGCCATACATTTGCTCCTGGCTCATGGTAAACTGGGTAGCTTGTTCGTCTGACCATATGTTTATTGCTGTTCAAGTAGCTTTTGACAGAATATTCATTGAGGTTTTTATTGAGTTATACCGCTGGGACCCGGACCCTGATTCATAGACAGCAAACTACCAAAATAGTAGCGCAAATCACTGAATTTATAACGTCCACAGTACATAACATAACAACATGTAAAATACCATCACTTGACTTGACTTTCGTGTGGCATAAAAGAGAGAGAGAGCATCTACTTCTCTACTTCCACTCCCACATGTATGATATCCAGTATCCAGTCCATTCCGCCTCAATGAATTTATACCAATACAAATAGCCATACATAGGGAGGAAATACAAAGTACAAAGTACAAAGGAGAAAGTGTAGCCCTCACTTTTCCACTGTCCATGCTCCATGCTCCATGCTCCATACGGTACCATGTGTATTTACAAAGTGTAGTTACACACTGCATACTACATACATGTGGAAGCATAAGCCCACCACGGCAATAAAGCTCCTCCATTCTCCATTCTCCACACTCTATACTCTATGACTCTATGCTCCGGTTTCCCTATCCCGTTTTACTTTCCTACCTCCACCATCCCACCGATCCACTATTAGACACTAGACACTAGACATACGGTTCTGAGGAATAGAATGGATCGATTTTAAAATATGCACCTTATATCATGTCTCTTGTCTGGTGTCTGCTGTTTGCTGGGTGCGAGTAGACATTTTACATTCTATATTCTATCCTATTCTATCCCATTCACTCCACGACTCCTCTACTTTCTCTCTGTCCCACTCACTCAATGTGCATCTCTATCACTTTCTCTATTCTCCATTCTATCCCATTCCTAGAGGAAAGAATGAAGGAAAAGTCAGTTCAACCTTCAACTTTTCTCTATATCTTTATATTATATTCATATAGTCTATAGACAAGTAAGGGGAAATCAAATGTTTCAGCTGGTGCGTAGAGCGTAGAGAGTACAGAGATCAGAGACGGATATCCAAAAGAGGAAACAGAATTGACGGACTCTGGAGAGAAGACGAAGGGAATCCTTCCTGTCTCTTGCTAGATACATCCATATCTCTCAATCTCTCAATCTATCTGTATGCATTCTGTTATGTACACATCAGTTTTCCTTCCTCCCTCACGCGCCTCGTTCTCCCTCATCCATTCATTCTTTCATTCTCTCCCTTTCTTTCTTTCTTCCTTCTTTCTTTCAACTCCATTCAAGCTTCACAAAAGTCACACGGAAATATTAGACAAGAAAAACGTCCGGGGAAAGTCATTATAGATATGGAAAAAGCCATAGTAATAACATTTCACAGAATCCACAGAATCTGGCCAGCTCACTTGTGCACAACGTGCATAATGGGAAATATTCATAGGAACAAACAGGAGGATGAGGATGAATGAAGATTGCAGGATATTTCTACATGTCTCTATTATATTATTATATTATTATATGCACCAGCATAAACAGAGACACGAGTCTCGAGTCTAAAGTCTCTGCAAAATCTAGAGTCTAGAGTATAGTTCAAGATAATAATAATAATAATAATAGTAATAATGAATGGAGAGGGAGAGCCGAGAAGAAAAGAACTCACAGAGTCAGAATCAGAGTGAGTTTTGGCTCCAGGCTCCAGGCACTTGACTCTAGACTCTAAACTCTTAACTCTGAGCTCTCAACGCTGACAAAACTCTTAAAGGATGATGATGAGAAACAATGGCTATTAACGGGGAGAGATAATACGCATCATATCATATAAAATACGCCTAAGCACACAGTCCAACTTCCTCTCTTCTCTCTTCTTGCTCTTTCACACTTAATAGGATATGCATTTGATGTGAGTGCATATAATATTATATTATGCAATACAACTGACTGGGAAAGAAGAAGAAGAGAGCTGGAGCATTGAGCATACTTTTGGTTTTAAAACTTGGATGCAGACAAGACGAGGGACATGAGGAGACAGGACAACATGGAAGCAATTATGCAAACGACTTAGCCTCAGCCTCCTCTTTGTAGCCTCACCGTCCGCCCATTAATACTCCTCACTATTACGCCTGTACATGAAAGAGTGAAAGAGCGAAACAGTAACAGAAACAGAACGAGCAGACCGGAATTATCGATTAAAGTACACAAAACTTTTTAGCTCAGAATTAAGAAGCAGGTCCATCCGCACTTCTCGAAACTAGAAACTAGAATCTAGACTCTAGACTCTCGAGTCTGGATAATTCCACATGAGCTATTCACTATCCCATTTAATTTGTATGGACTTATCATCCTCTTTTAAGATTTAGCAGGTGTTATGCTTACAAGAACCAACCAAGGAACGAACGGCAGCAGAAGAACCAAAAGAAAAACAAGCAGAAAGTATGTGGTGCAATTTAAAGGCGGCAGACCAAGGACCATAAAAGACATAATCCTTTTGATGCTGTCTGTCACACACTGTAAATTCAGGACTCTAGATTCTGGACGCCGCACTGGAAACTGGAAACATGGCGAAATAACCAACGGCAAAGCTACAAACAAGTCCGAGTTACAACGTGCATTGGATTTGGATTTCAAGTCTCAAGACCAGCGAGAACCAGAAGGAGAGTGAGAGTGAAAAGATGCAGAAGACGGCCGTCAACCGTCAACCACTAACATTTAACTCATATGCACAAAACACACACAGACAACTTTAACTACAAAAACTTGCATCTCCAATCTCCACTTTTATCATTTCCACTTTTCCTCTTGCACACAAGTCCAGCTTTTATATTTTTCTTTCCTTTACTACTAATCCAATCCAGTCCACTCCAGCCCAAATCAAACAACAACCACAACAACAAGAATCAAATTCAGATTCAAATTAAAAACTAGATCCAGAATCAAAGCCAAAACCAGAGCAAGATTCATGAATCAAGAAAGAAGCCAGATGCAGATGGTGGACGAAGGAATTGAACTTGAACCCTCTTCAATCTTCAATTTGTGCAGCGATATCAACTTGGATTTGGATGCAATTGATAACACACGAATTTTGAATATCGTCCCCAGTCCCCATTCCACGGCTGAATGTTCAGGGACATTTTGACTAAAGCTTGTTGCACTTGGACTTTTGATCACATACAGAATGCATATAATATCCAATATGCACTGTCCGCCAGCCTCAAGAATCAAAAATCAAGACACTTAAAAGAGGATGGAAAAAAGTTGATTGAATAAACAAGTCGTGCTTCTCCTTTCTCCCTTTTATTTATCTATCATTACTAATGAAACCATATGCACGGAGAATATATATACTCTGCATATTGAATTCTGGATTCTGGATACAACCACCAACATGTTCAAGCTTCAAATGCGTAGAGAATGAACAAGGATTTGTAGTACAAAGTACTAAATCTCCCTACACATCTTCATCCATGTTCCATTTTCCATTTGATGTACAATGTACAGTGTACACCTTTTACGAGCGTCTATATAAGACCAAGACGAGCATGTTTATTTCCCTTGCATAATATCCTATCACACCGTATCATATTCACTCTGGATTTCTCTATTCACCAGTGAATCATGTTTATGTTTATGTTCTAGGACCAACAACCAACATGTTCAGAAGAGTTCCGAAGAGTTTGGAAGATGAACCCTTTATCATTATCAGATGATGTGTGTGTAGTTTTGTCAGAGCGGAAAATTGGACAAGATCAACTCTTTCTTGCACTCCTCTTTTCTTACAACACACCAGCGACTTGTGATTTTCTTGTACAGTGTACACTGTGCAGTATAAAATTGGCTTGTGTAGATTGTAGAGTGTAGAGGAGTAGACATAAACAGACTCGGTCGTTTTTTTCTATAAAATAGTTGTTGCAGGGTTCGGGGTTGGCTTAACTTTATTTCTTGGTGGTGAGCACTGAACACTGAGCATTGAACATTGAGAGAGAAGAGAGAAGAAGGCACTGGGTAAGTTTCATTCATTCTCGCATGCATTTATACCAGACCAGAGTATAGAGTATAGGATATAGGATGGAGAAGATGTGTTGCTAAATGGATGGGTACTGTTGAATTGTGAGGATACACAAAGATCCATGTGGATGCTCAATGCTCACTTTGATCCCTGTACTAAGTCAATGAGGTTTTCATGTGTCTATCTTCCTCCTCTCCGTCTCCATCTTCTCACTTACACCACACTACACTATACACTATACAATGTACTGCCATCAATATAATATGCCTCTACATTCTACATACATGGATGGATCCAGCTAACATGGTTAAACCTATAAAAGAAACTGTCAACTACTACATACTGCCACCAACACAACCTATACAAACTCGGAAATACACAGAGACAGAGACAGAGCGAAAAGGGAGAGAAAAGAAAAAGAACTAGACATAAAGTGAGAAAAAACCGAGTTGAAAATATAACATTGTCTACGCTCTACGCTCTATACGCTATACGCTATACTGTACATTGTGTATAGTGTATAGTGGAGAATGGAGTAAGTAAAGTAGCTTGTAAAAATTGCATTAGTTTTAAAAAGCAACTCTCCCTCCTCGTTTCATGGTTTAAGGGAAATAATATTACAGCCTAACATAATAATGGTTTATCTTTGCTCTCTGCTCTCTTCTTTTTGGGCAAACTCTGTACGCTGTACGCTCTACTCTGGATTCTGGATTTTGCCATCTTGAACTGTCTAGAATCTAGAACCTAGAATGTAGAATCTACACGGTGCATATTCACATGCATAGAAAATAGAAAACCAGTCTCTTTCTCTTTTCCTCTCTCTTTAAAAAGTTTACAAACTTCCATTTTGACTCTCGTTCTTTCCACTTGACAGTTTTTATACATTATTATTATTATCATTACTATTATTTTATGCATGTATTGTTATACATGTTCTAAATGTGGATATATATCTCATAGTACACTAGCACTTGAATCTTGAATCTTGAATCTTGAACAACAATCCTGTTCCAGTTCTCCAGTTTTACTCCACTTTTAGTTCCAGTTCTAGTTGACGTTCTTTCCCTTTCATTCCACTTTTTGGTCCTGCTCTCGCTCTACAAATTTACATAACATACAGAATACAGAATAATATGTATACATGCGACACTAGACACTCGACATATCCACTGTAGCACATTTTACACTCTCCACTCTCAACTCCAGACTTGAGCCTTGCTTTGGTTTTGGTTTTGCTTCAGAAGACTAGGAGTCATCTCCTCGAGGATGCAGAGTGCAGAAACTATCTTTTTATCTGGATATCTCTAATGTATACAATGGCTTGACAATACTGTTCCGAGTTGCGAATCCCAATCTCCAGTCCTGGAACCATGCATTATGAATAGCCTTTATTCTACACAGAATCTAGAATGTAGAATCTAGAATCTCCAACAAGATTTGAGCATTTCAACATTTCAAAACCCTAGCACCCAACCAACCAGCCAACCAACGAACCAAAACCAACTTGTTTCTTATTCATAGGCTTTTTCAATGCTCTTAATGCACAACATTAGATTAGAATTAGTGGCTGAATCTTGAATCACACTTTGTCCTCATTTCAACTCTCCCTCTTTCCCCATCCACTCAACTTTTTACTTGATCATCTTCACCAGATTCCAGATTCTCCTCCAGTTTCACCTCCATCCCCAAACTTTTCACCTACTTTCCCTCCATTATATTTATATAGATTTGCTCCCAAGTATCCCAAGAATATCAATAAAATATCAAAAATTCCTCATTCACCCCACACCCGACAGCATAATTAGAATAATTACCGTACTAAAACAAATAAGTCGTCACTAACGCTCAAACTTATCAGTTCGGCTTTATCTAATCACCATCACCATCACAAGTGAGTAATAATGTGTTAAATCCAAAATGACGGGGTGTTGACGCATTTGGCAAAAAAACAGAGGAAAACGCAGGATTTAAAAATATTTAATATCCGATAAAGTCAAAAAGTCAAAGCTGCGTATTTCCTTCTGTATTTAGTGCATGAATAATTGATCACTAAATAAAATAAAATGAAACAACACAAAATAAACAGGAAATTCACGCCTTGACACACACATCAACAATCAACAATCAACAACCAACACCAGAAGGTTTACTTTAATCCGCCATTTTATACATTAATACACATTTATACACACTTCTGTTCAGCCCAAGGAAATGTAAAATAGGAGAAAAATGCGTGCTGTCAGACTTGTGGAACTTTTCCTCTCTTCTCTTTCTATCCCGAAATCAGAAAAAAACATGAGCCGGCCAAACAAAGAAACACGTACACAAATCCGTACACGTGGCACTAACATTTGAGATTTGAGATTCCAGAATACGCACAAGAATGTGAATGCGAATGGGAATCTGAACGTTTTGTTTGCGGAAAAAATTTGCCTAGTGTTTTTTAGTGGGTCTGTAGAACTCGTACTTGTTCTCGTAGAACTGGACGAGGAGTTGAGTCGTATTTGAAAATGTTTATATAAATTCGTTGCTCGTGTATTTCATGGGGAGATTTTCCATTCTCCATTCTCCATACTCCATACTCGATGCACACACATAATAATAATAGAGTTTCCATATGAAATCTTATACTTGTACACAGAATAATAAAACTAATAAAATCCCTACGTCTTTTTCAGCATAAAAAACAAGATGAGAATATGGAGAAAAAAAAGAAAAAAAGAAAGAAGTTGAGTCGAGTATATTTATTTATATCAACTATCAACTCTCAACCTTTTGTGTACATAAACTAAGGATATAAAGTCTAGAGCGTCTAGAATAATTTTACTTATTCTTTTGTGTTGTGTATGTTAGGCATGGGAAAAGGCAAAAAGTTGAAAAGGAATAGGAAATATTTAAATACACACAACACAACACACAACAAACAAAACACACAGACCAGAACAAACCAAACCGACACCAAAACCAACAAAACCGAAAGCGAGAAAAAATAGGAGAAGCATAAAATGGCCCACATCTACATACTGCATACATCTACATACAACTAACAAGAACATTACACATTCATTTTCATACATTTTAATACAGTGCAAGTAGAATGTAGAATGTAGAATGCATGAGAACATGTTGGACATATCTGTAAATGGAAACACGATTCATATCCAAACCAAACCGAGAGACCGGAATCAAGTGTATTATAATGTCATAAATATATGTTTTTGCTCTATATTATTCCTCATTCTTTCATTTCTTCTTTCCCCTTCGTCTTTTCACACATTTACATTTTACATATATTTCTCTCGCTACTCGTTACTCGTTACTCGTTACTGCAAATATTAAGCAGAGGAAGGTAAAAAGGTAGGAAATATTCAGTTCATTTTCCCCTCTCACCCTTTTTAATAAATACAGCGTGTGTATTAGTCTATCAGAGTTGGAATTTAAATAAGCAGAACAAACCAAAACCAAAAGCAAAACCAACCGGCCAAACCAAATGCTCCACCGACACAATCATAATAAAATAGGCAACATGTAGAATGTAGAATGTAGACTTTAGACTTGACATGAACTTGATGTTGACTTAAGACGACTACGACGACTGCGGAGGCATGCAAACCCAAGCAAATTTTATTTCAACATCACGCACATTTTAAGTTGACCAGAAACCAGAATCTCAACCACTACAGTTTGTGTAGAATCTAGAATCTAGAATCTAAAGTCCACACTAGAAAAGTTATCAGCTCTCTCTCTCTTTCTCTCTTCAACTGGAACTGGAACTAGAACTGGAGAACTCGAGTGGCTGTTTCATGGAAATTTCCTCGAGTCTCGAGTCTCCAGTTCTCCTCCTCTTGTTTAGACTCTAGACTCTAGACTCGCAAAAACTTGGAAAGTTGGAGTTGTCGAAGCAGAAGGAAAAGCATGGAGAATAGAGAGGACAAGTACAGGCTACTACATTAAAAATTAGAAACAGGAATTAAAATGTTAAAATACAGGAGACCGAGTTAATTCAAGGACAAGCCTCTCTTTTCATGTACTTTTAAAGCAAGAATATAAGAATTTTCTATATGGAATATATAAAATATATAAAATATAAATATGCACCAACACACCACACCACACCACACCACACTATCACCAGGCCACGGAAAACAACTCAAGTACCACTTTTGTTTACACTCGACTCTCCACTCTCGACTCTCCACTTTCCACTGCTTTACTCAATTTCCTCAGTTTGACATAAAATGAATACTTTACTTTCCACTTAGCCTCTACTCTCCACTCTCTACTCAATTGACAACTTGTCTACAGTCTACAGTCTGCAGGAACAAAAATCCTTGCTTATTAAAAGTCGGAAAAAATGGAGACTCGACAATACTTAATGATGATGATGATAATATTGTGCTAATATAATAATATAATAAAAAATTATTATTACAATTCTTTTTATCTCAAGTCCAGTTCATTGAACCGAATAAGGAATAAACTGAATAATACTGGAGTGAATATTGAATACAATAAAAAAAACAACAACGTGCTTTATCCATTTATCCACTGTTTTGTCCCTAATGTTATGAGTATATTATGAGTAGTTCCAGTTTTATTCCACATTCTGTAGGCAATCATGACATGACACTACAGACTACAGACTACAGAATTGCACAAGGAATAACAAGAATTAATTCATGTCTCAAGTCTCGAGTCTCAAGTCTCAAATGGGTTGATATTTTATATTATGTCCTTTTATAATGTTGAGGAGGTAGTAAAATCGCCTGGCCAGACCAGACAGAGTCATGTCAAATGGAAAAGAATGTTACTCCCCATATTCACATCACGCTTTACTATTATGGATGTTGCAACATCCAGTTGTACAACTCATTAAAAGGGGAAAGGGAATGAAAGACGGAGAAACAGACACAGACATAAATAGACATGGACAAATTTCCTAAACTCCTCAAAATTCAAAAGCTACCTTTGTCCAACAAACTAACAAAGTGGCCGTGTAAAACAGGAAATGGAAAATGCAATCCACGTGTACAGTACACTTAGTACATTTAAGGTGAATGTACATGAATGAAATAAAAAAAAGTGTCTTGATGCAACGTCCATAAATGACAATGGATTTTCTCTATACTTGATTCTCTATTCTCTTTGATCAAAGTCAAAGTCAAAGGATGGAAACTTGGATGGTTGGTGCGTGTGTGTAAATGGAAGAGATAGAGAGAGTAGGAATGATAGGAGACTAATAGACCCTTCTTTCGCTAGTTGATCGAGATGGAGTATGGAGTATGGAGTAGCGTCCAAGCAATTGATGAAGAAGTGTCAGTTTCAAAGTAGTCCTCAACTCAACTTGACTGTGCTCCACTCTACTCGACTCTCTACTCGATTTGGATCCAAATGCAGTTCCCGTTCCCATCAATTCCTCTTCCCTTGTCTTGCAGTTGCTACTTTTACTCAATACTCGCTCCTACTCGCTCCTACTACTCGAGGGGTATTAATTAGATTAAGATTAGATCATCTGACCAACTCGAGTCTCGAGTCCTCTCACACGGAAACAAGATTCTATCCCAGTCCACGTCCAGTGCTACTTACACTAAAATTCTTCTCTTTTGTACACATACGTACATTTGATGGTCGTACCAGTGGAAACCGCCTGCTTCCTTTCCTCTCTCCCTTTCACCCACACAGACACTCACACAACACACAACCAAAACTATCACTTTCTCCCTCACTCCAACCTCAAACCGAAACTCATGCCAAACGGAGGAAGGAAGGAGACATCCAACTAGCAACTAGCCGCCCTTTCGAGTTGACTACAGTCGAGTATCCAAGTATCTCTCCAGCACAATGTCTGATAGCCACTACTGTTATTAACTCGAGACTCGAGTCTCGAGCCTAATGTGAAGAGGAGATAGTAATGTAATGGCAGGCGCAGAGAGGTGCATATTACTCCAAGCACACTTAATGCACGAGGTTCATCCTCATTCAACTATTATTGCTCCTACTCCAACACTCTTCCACTTTCTATTTTCTACTCTACCGCTAAATACCAACTGCACAATGCATAGTGCGTACTCTATAATGCATGGAATACTGCTATCATTATGAATGGGTCGAGTCTCGAGTCTCGAGACTCGAATTTCGAGTCGTACAAAATGAGATTACAAGTCGAGAAAAGAAGTCTGTGACAAGAACAAAACGGTCTCTTTCCCCCAAACACACGCATGTACATTCTACATTCTATTAGGATCATGATGCAAAAGGACATTCGAGTCTCTAGTTTCAAGTCTCGAATCTCAAGTCAAAGTATTATAGAAAGTAGCCAACCACTAGAATCTAGAATCTAAAATCTAGACTCTAGAATGTAGAACCTCAAATAGTAAATGGTAAATGGTAGCTACGCCACAAATATCAACACATGTAAATTCTTTCTCCTTCATTGAAATACCGAAACCCTTTATTGAGTATGTTTTCCTGTAGACTGTAGAGCGTAGACTGTAGAGTTTAGAGTGTGCAGTAGACGTGAAGAGATTCAGAGTGAGAAATGCAGTTCCGTCTCCTCAAGTCTCCTCAAGTCAAGGATATTTCCTCATTTAGAGCACCGAGTACAGATTTAGACTTTATTATTATGCGGAATGATACCAGAAATAGTTGTTGGAATATATATACACACGTATAAGAATAGGAGAGAGAGGAAAGTCAAGATTCAAGATGATGGTCTATTTCCTATTTCCATGGACGTGCGTCAACTTTATGTTTTCCGTCTGGAGTTCCGAGTCTAGAGTCTCAAGTCTCGTGTCTGGAGTTTGGAGTTTGGAGGTTCACCTAAACACTGCACCTACATAAAGACATATTATTTGCTGCTCTAATCTCTAAATACTTTGTATATCATGCACCACGTTCAGACAGTGCGTAGTCCACGCAATGAACAAGGAGCAAGGAGCAGAAAAAGATAGTGCATAATCTTTATGTCTACTGCTTATGCTTTTCTTGGTTGCTCTAGCACTACTACTTCATCTCTTCTTCTTTTGTTAGCGAGATAACTTGCTCTGTTTTATTAACTCACCAGGAAAAACTGGATATGCACGCAAAGTACACACTAGAATCTAGACTCTAGAATCTAGACTCTAGAATCTAGACTTGGATGATAATATTGTGCGTTATGTGTTATATGCCATTGAATTGGGGAGTATGTAGTATGTAGTATAATATATAATGTCATCCCTCACGCCTTGTATTTCCTTGGTTCTCTTCAGTTTGGCCAAGTCAAGCCAAACCTCCACAAATTACGTGTACATCCGAGTGCTGGAGACTTCTAGTGCCTTTAACATTACTACCAGACTTTTACCAAAAATATATAGCGACTCTCTAACTTACATTATACATTCTACGATCCAAAGTCTACAGTCTACAGTCTAGAAGCGAGTCTACAACTCAGAACTCAGAACTTAGACGGGATAGAAAAAACATGAAAAAACTAACCTTGTCTTCGCCACGCTGTTTTTTACTCCTTTTCTTCCTTCTGTTGGATTTTTTACTTGTTTTTTTATCCTCCTTCCTTCCACTCCGTCTTCTTCTTTCCCAGCTTCTTACTTTTACAATTAGTTGCTCAAGTCGTTTTTTCCTCTCTCCGTCTTTTCCTTCACTTTGCTTTGTTCAAGATTCTAGATTCTAGATGGTGGATTCCAGACTCGAGACACTGTACTGTAGTCGAGGAAATTGCTTGCCAAAGTATTAAGTCACACCGATAAACTTTGCCTCCGGTTTTTCCTCCGGTCCTCGCGAAGAGTGAGCTGGTAGTATTTCGTATTTTGGTTTGTGGTTACGGAATATATATATGCGGATTATAAAATGACTTCCATGTGCTCACTGTTGCTGGTTGCTGGCTGGAGACTGGAGATGAGATGAGATGAACCAAGTTGAGACTTGAGACGGGGAGGAAGAAGCCGGAAAATGGAGAAGAAGGCGATGCTGATGATGATGATTAAGAAGCAGGATCCTGGAAATAGAAAGAAAAAAAATCCAGAAAATTTGAGTGGGTCTCATTGAAACTGTCAGTACAGAGTAAAATCGGAGAGTGAGCACTTGGTTTTGAGCTCTGGGTTTATGCTCAAAATGGGCATTCATGCAGGAAAACGGGGAGGAAAAAATGGAGGATGGCCCATTCACCATTCACCATTCACAGAAATATTAAATAGGGAATCCAGAGAAAGCAACCATGTACAATGTACAAAAGACTGCTCAAGGTTCGTTGGTTGGGCAAAATTACGGTAAACGGCTTTTCCATTGCAAATTAAGAATATGAGAGAGGAGCTGACAACTGCGGCTATAAACAATGCGGTATGCTTTCTCTTTTCCCTACTTTATGGAATATGCGAGGTCTGTAGCCGGTAGTCAGTAGTTGGATTTTCAGATGCAGGCAGAACGGAGAAGATGCATTGTGCAGTCTGCAATCCAAAAACTACCCAGATACATGTGATTATTGTTAGCTCATTCATATGCTTGGCGGGGAGTTGTTGAGTGAAAATGAAAATTCCGGCCAGCTTAAAATACGACGTCATTTTCAAGACAACTAATCGTTTTGAGTTTTGAAGAAACTCGAGTTTTTTTCTCCTTCTCCTCCCTTTTTTATATCCACTTTGCAGGCTCTCCCGTCTCGTGATAATGATGAGGAAAGTGCTGTGCCTTGGTTCTTTAGAAATCAAATTCTGGATCCAGAATTCGGATCGGGCTATTTCATGTCAAGTTGATTGTTGATTATTCCTCTTGCACACAGATTGAACAATTTTTACAAAGAAACAAAAGGATGATACACAATACACAATTGTTTTTTTGCTCTTTTATCCAATTCCATATCATTTTGTTTGGAGCAGTGGCAGTGTGTAAAAAACACAGGACTTGTTCACCATGAGAGAATTTACGGGAGGAAATGAAATCCTTCGTATCATTAATTTTTCATGTAGGAAACTGTAATTTGGCGACAGAGAGAAAAATAAGAGAGGGAGAGAAAGAGAGAGAATTTTGAATATTCCCAAGTCGTTTTGTGTCTTGTGTTGTTGAAGGAACTTATCAAAACGTATTACTATTTAATTGCTATAGTACACTTGACATTCTTCTACATTCTACATTCATCCTACTTTTGGTTCCTCGGCCCGCTTCCTAATCAAAGGAGGAATGGAGTAAATGCTCCATCTTTTCGGTTCTCCTTTTCTTTCTCTGTCGAATGGTGTAGAGCTCTTTTGGTTTTTGGTAGTTGTTCTGCACAGTGTACAAAAGAGTAAATAGAGGAAAAAGCAATAGTCGTAGAATTTAAAGAAATTTTCGCCTTGAGAGTCACATTCAAATGTAAATCATGACGTTGTCCTCTATTTTCTATTCTTTTTGCTCTCGTCTCTAGTCTCTAGTCTCTAGTCTGTCTGCCCAGTGTTTGGTTTGGTGTAGAGGAGAGTGGATAGATATTAAATGAAATCTTCTTGTTCTCCTTCTCCATCCCATATTTACATCAAGGACAAAGAGTGGAAGCGGAGGAACATTAAAAGGCAACAGGGTAGAGAGTAGAGGTTTAGTGTAGTGAGTTGAGGATGGAAAGCTGCTAAGAGACTACTTTATTTTTGGGAGCGTCGCATCCCGATTAATTCATTCCTACTCATTCATACACTCGCTCATACTAATACTCAAACTCATATACACACAAAGACAATCAACCAACAAACAGACTACACAGCATTCCACACTCAACACTGTGAGACTGGGACTGGAAAAGAAGACTCTGAATTCTGATTCTTGTCGTCAAGCTCGTTGTAGATTGTGGAAATGTTGTTCTTTAACGGCCGAGACCGGATGCCAGGAGGACAAAATACAAAATGCAAATTTGCGTTGGGTTAATTCAGCACTACATTAACATGTTAATGACTCTTCTTTCCTCTCTTTTCCCCTTATCTCCGTCTTGGACCTAAAGTCCATGTCCATGAAAGGTCCCGAATCCCCCCTCTTTCCTCTTGCTCTTTTCCCTTTCTTCTTCCCCCACCTCACAAAATTTCAAAATTCTAGAATTCTAGGAAAATGCAATACATATGAAAACAGCTTCTAGTTTCTAGTCATGAACTGAAACTCGGAGTGGAACTGGAATTGGAAAAGTATAAAGTGGAGACGGGAGATAGAATCTTATCTAAATACATGACAATTGGAAACAATACCGAGTTCAAATTTATGAGTTCAACCCCAGTGACTTCAACAAAAACTTGCACACAACACACAAGAACCAGATTCAGATTCCAGGAATCTACAATTCTAAAATTCTAAAATTCCACATTTCCAGACTTTTACACAATGAGAAAGTAAAAGTAAAAGTCTCATTTATTCACCATTCTCTTTCTCTCTTCGCCTCCCTATTTTTTCCTATACACTTTGCACTACGTTCTATCCTCTATATTTCTGTATGTTTCTGTATATTTCATATTGAACTAAAATACAACTAAAACTAAAAGCAAGAGGAAGAGTGAAACTACAAGTGATTTTAATGTCCTTCCGTTCTCCAGAGAGATCAAAAATGAATCTTTAACTAAATTATAAAGAGGAAATTTCGGTGCTCAACTCCATTTTGTGTCTTTATCAAGCTGGAGAATTTTATCCAATCCAGTCGGATCCAATGAAAAGCTGTAGACTGTAGACTTGAGACTTGCGAATTGAGAATTGAGGACGGAAGCTCTTTCTCCAGTGTAAAGTCTATAGTCTATAGTGTATAGCCGGGGACAAGTAAAACGTAAGTAGGAATTGAGACGTATCTCCTGATGAATCTAGAATCTAGAACCCAAAGCCCAGAATCCAGAATGTACAAGAACATGGATTAATGCAAGGACAAAGGAAAGTGTAATCGAAAGAATGAATACTTTTTCATTTAGTTGAAACTTGACTCAAGTCGAATCGAGTCAAAGGGTGTGTAGTGTGTACAATACAATACAATACAAGTAGATCTACGTCTGCACATGCACAGATGATGAAGATCCAGAACCCAGAATCTAGAATCACAAATCCACATGTGTAAAGTTGTAAGAAAAAGGGCGAGCTCCATTGACTTTTGTTCTTAATATTTGATTACATATGGAGGACATATGAGTGGATGGTGGATGAGAAGGGGCAGAGAGACTTGAGAATGGAAAAGACATCCACAACACAGACCCAGGCAGAGAGAGCAAGTACAATTTTAATTAATGATAAGAACTTCCATTAGCTCTGAAGAGGAACAGAAGAGAAGAGAACAGCAGAGGTCTGAATCAACGGAAGAGAATAGTTAAGTTGACTCAGACTCCCGATCCCCCATACATATTGCATAACATGTTTTATCTCATACTCTGCTCTCTCCTATATCGCATCTACATTCTAAATTATACATGGAAAACAGATAGTCGGACGAAAAGAAACTCACACTCTCTTGTTCTTCTGCTTTGCTTTCCTTTCATGCAACTGACATTTACCAGTGACTTTTCCACAACTTGAGTCGAGTTAACTTGTGCTTCCACAACGGAAAAAGTTACCCATTTCAGTTTGAATCTTGAACCCATCAGAGACAAAAAGAAGAGGAACAACCAACGCAGAGAGAAATAGAAATAGATGGATGAAAAAGTATCTTTACATAAAATAATATAATATAATATTTCCACAAGAAATAGCATAGGAACCAAACCAAACCAGAACCAGAACCACTAGAAGACCCAAAACCAGAACGAGAACGAGAAGGGGCAGAAGAGTAAGAAACAATATATACATTTAGAAATATCCTAAAAGCCCATTGAGCTAAAAGGTTCTACAAGCTTCTCGTAGAATATTAAAAAGGAATTTTAACCCATTGTGACATTGACATCCTAAACGCATTTCCACGTCGACCCCAGTCGACGTGGTCTCCTCAGAGAGAGAAAGAGAGAACGAGAGAGACAGAGTCACCAAAGAAAGTTTGCAAAACTTTCTCTCTCTCTGCCTTTCGCTACCATGACTTAGCAAACCTCCACGCTCCTCGCTCTCTGTTTGCAGCATGGCTCCATGTCCCAAAACAGAGAAGAGGAAGAAGATTCTGGATTTTGGATTGTGGGATTCCGGGAAAACTCAAAGTCTCAAAGTCATCCTCGTGTTGATTAGAGTTCCCAAAAGAGAGAGTCTCGATAGGAAAACTATATGAATAATATTATATTACATTTCAGCTCTGAGATTATATAATAATCATTTTGTATTTAAAAAGTAAAATTCCCTTCCGCCTCTTCCTCTTCTTCTGCTCTTTCCCTTCACTTTCAATACCATCTTCAACTAGATCTAGAATCTGGAGTTGTCACAGCTTTAAGGAAGCCAGTATTCTCATCGGTCCTGGATCATGGACGAATTTAGAATTTAGTTTATCTCATGTGGATAACGTATCCAATTGGATCACATGAATAATGAACATTCTATACCATATACCAACTATAGTGTGTATTTCAACTCGTCAGTTGTGGCTAGGACAGATACAAAAAAAGAGGAAATAAAAAATGGTGCTTGTTCATCCGACGTATAAAAAGAACAATAGTAGTGATAAACTCGACTACAACACCAAACAAAACACAAAACACAAGACAACATAATACGCATCGCACTTGTGACTTGCTGCTTGCTCAGCTTAAAAAATAGCAAATAGTTCTTCTTTTCCCTTTCACACACACACACAAACACACACAAGTTGAGCCAGAAGGAGAAAGGAAAGAAAAACAAAAGTCTGGCTGTAGCTGAAGTTTTAGTTTCAGCTTTGGCTGTAGTCTGTAGTGTGTAGTGTAACTAGGGGAAATTTGATTTGAGGCCTCAAGATTATGCAGCAGAAATTTTAGAGCTTACTTTAGAGAAAAATATTGTACGTAGTACGTAGTATGTATGGAGACTTGAAGAGTGAAGAGTGAACAAACACACACACGACCTTTGTACACAGTGTTCAGAGTTCAAGGGAAATGTTAAAAACAGAGAGGAAAGTACATGTTCGGAAGAAGAGAGGAGGAGGAAGAGAACGAGTCAAGACAAAGATGAGAAACAAGGACGATTCTTCTCAAGTTTTCCTCCGCGCTCCGATCCTGTGCATGATAAGCATTCAAAAGTAGCCAGGAGACTTGAATCTCTTTCTCTCTTCCTCTTTCTTTTAACTCTACTCTCTCTCTGTATGAGTTTGAATTTGGAAAGAAAGCAAGATGAAAAGGGAAAAGAGTATGTACCAGAAATGATGTGTCTGTATTTTCCTTCCTATTCCTCTTGATGTCATTATTCAAGCCCAGTTTTACTTGTCTTTACTCGTTTTTACTTTACCGACCCTTGATGTCGGAACGACAGCATTGCGAACGCTTGCAATTTATTCTACAACTGCCGTTTAACATGCATTGATAAACAACAAGATGACTCTCACTCTCTCCGCATTCCTATTTAAACAAACTTTCTGCCTCCTCCTCAATTTTCCATGTCCTCTAATGTACAATACAAGTTGATAGAGACCTTGGAAACAGAGAGAAAGCAGGAAGACGGTACATCCAACATCAACATCGACATCGACATCGACAAGTGCCAGATACACATACACATACGCGGAATCCAGAGTTCGGAAGTTGGAATTCCCCAAAAAAAGAGAACAACAACCAAACAACCAACAACCAACAGTTCCAGACATTCGCCTTGTTTTCTTGTTCTTCCTGTTTCAATCTGTGACTTTGTATTTGACTACACCAACCAATCCCAATGTTCACTTGCTCTTCTTTCCAGTGTCATACACATAAATACACAAATACACACTGCATACAGAGTTGAATACCCATAACCCATAGGAAATATCAAATAGCACGTGGAACAAAATGTATTTTCATGGCACCCTCAAATATGCCTCCGCTTTACGCTTTACATTTTACATGCCTTATTTTGGCCAAGAGCAGGAGCAAAAAGAGCCACGTCGACTCAAGTCAAGACTCAAGACAAGTCAATTCAGTTAGGAATTTTCAAACGTCTCAAAAAACTATGCTTGTACGACTAACTCTCTCTCTCTCTTTCTCTTCTTCCACTCTGTTTCATCCTCATCCTCACTTTTTCCCTCAGTCTGGATTCTGGATTCTAGATTCTGGATCTAATCCTACACACACACACACCACGCACCACGCACATCCTCTCTCTCTCTCTCACACACACACACACTTGCAATTTCCATACTATTGTTCCTCATACTTTCCTCCCTTTACTCTTACTACACGGAATATCTTTTGCAGTCCATTCACGAAGTCAATGTTCAACATTTCGATTGAGAACAAGTTGTGCTCACCATTAAACAAAGTTATCGTGGATGCATTATACATCAACTCCCAGACACAGACACAGACACAGACTCAGCCACCAAATACCAAATACCAGATACAACTCAAAACTCAAAGCAAAGTGAGGCAAAGCAGAAGAGAAGAAAAGATCAGTCGAGAGTCGAGAGCAATCCGAATCGGAATCTTGCAGACGGAATAGAAATCGAAATTGGGAACAGTAGGAAAAGTAATGCAGTAGAAATAGAGAATTTAGAGAAGGCTATACAAGGCATACACAAGTTCCCTCTGCTTCTGTATTCTGTATTTTACTCTTTCCTTCTGTTCACTTTGGTGCTGTAAAAGACTCGGCCCATTTTATTTGGTGAAATCGCCTCCATCTGACACAAAGGCAACTCCACCCCTGATAAAAGTCAAGTATCCGAAAGGTCCGTCCATCACACCGCATCAAACATCGAACCAAATCACATCACATCACATCAAAAAGTAAAAGTAAAAGGAGAAAAAAAATAATAGGAATGCTCAATGCTCATACACACAAACAAACATTGATCCAATCAATAGTCAATAGTCAATAACTAATAGTAAAAGAGACAGTTAAAGGCAATAAAATTGGATGATGAAATGAAATGGAATGGTGCTTCAATAGTCTTCTCCTTATTCTCCTTATTCTTCTCCATCACCCAATTCAAGAAATAATAATAATAATAATAATAATAATAACAATAGTAATAACCAAGGTGATCTGAATTCTGAATGATATTGTTATCGATACTGCTGTTGATATGGTAGTGGATATGCGTTAGAGCCTAGAGCCTAGAGCCTGAAGGAAAAATGTAGGGGCCATCCGTTTTAATTGCGGGAAAAGGGAAAGGGCAATAAGAAATAATCTCCATCACTCCTCATTTATTGATACTTGATACTTGACCCATTCTCATTAAGACGGACACTGTACATTGTACATTATACAATAGATATTACGCACATTGTGCGTCAAGACTCCACATCACCCAATTAAACAACCAATCCACAATCCACAAGGCACAAGAGAAATGACGAGAATATCAATCACATGCCTTTAATATCGCCATCACAATTCCAGTTTTGACACAAGAACGAGTCTCGAGCCTCGAGCCTCGAGTCTCTAGAGAAACTGAACAAGAAAGAGAAGAGTGGTCAATTTGTGAATCCGAGTCCATTCTCTATTTTTCATGTTCTCGTGTCTTGTTCAGCTAAAATCAGTTATTCCTTTTCTTTTTCCACTATGGAAATCTTAATCCAGCTAACGATCCTCTGAATGTCGAATGTCGACTTGTGCCAAAAGACGGGTAGAGAAAGGGAAGCGGAGAGAAATTAGCATAAGATTTTATGCTAACAAGTATTTGGATTTGGGAATCGGGAAATCGAAAATTGTTTTCTAATCATACCTCTAGAGTCTAGACTTTACAGTTTTTAGTAGACTTGCAGTCATGTTTATGTCCATTGCCTTCCTTCTCGCCGATCCTCAGAAAAATCGGAGGCGAAGGAAAATCCAGAACTGAGCTGAATATTCTTATTCGCTCTCACAGTGCAGAGTAGAGAGTACAACATGAAGGCCTTGGGCTGGCTACGAATAGGAATACTTGGAGTGAAAAAGATTTGAGACAGTTTGAACAAACTGTGGGCAGAGGTGAAAATGAAAGCAAGTTCTCGGAGAATAAATCTTATCTTCACACTGTGAAGAATTGCAAGCCGTGGAATCTCCCATCCGAACGGAACACGGAACACGGAACGAACACTGAACAACGAACACTGAACAATGGCGCTTATCAGAACAGAACGAGGAGGAAAAGGAGATTCGCGGTAAAATATGGGAGGAATTGAGTTGAGTTAGGAAACTCGTTCTCCTTCTCTTGAATAACTCTTACTTTCACTTTCACTATCTCTGCATACTTTGGTAAGGAGAAGAACAGAACAGAGGATACATAATTTCACTAGTCCGCTACTTTTACTTTCACCCCACATACATGAATAAATGCATACCTCTACACTCTACACTCTACATTCTACACTCTACAGTCTACATTCTGCAGTCTATATCTTTTCCCCATTCCAACTTGTGTGTGGCTGTAACGTGATAGCTTAGCATAGTTTTCATCTCTTCCTCTCACCTACACAAAACTACAGCTCCAACTCGCATTCCATATTCCATATGGACCTCAGACTATAGACTATGGAGAATGGACTGTCCTAAACGTACTATGCATAGTACTATCTACAATCCTCGAATTATTCTACACTCTACAGTCTACAGATTTACCTTTTCTCCTCCAACTTTGTTCAATCTCCGCCAATACACATCACATGTACAATACATTTCTCTATTTCATCTATTCTCTATTTTATTCCGTGGACTTAACAACTTTAGCTAAGCCCTTCCATTCTTTTCCCCGATACCGATACCGATAGACGATATCGAGACCGGTACACCGAGTTTTAGTCCTATTAACTGTTAACTCACTAAATTTTGTCCACTACAAAAAAAACCTTAACGGTCGCCTTCAATTCCCAATTTCTTTGTTGTGAAGCCAAAAGAGTCAAAGAGTCAAAGAGTCAAAGGAAAGGAGTAGATCACTTCACTTCAATTCAATGGAGACATTCTCTATTTTGTATCTACGTGTAATGTCT
>JAQGBH010000495.1:0-49874 GCA_034698265.1 Sminthurinus aureus
TAGGAGAATGTGCAGATGTCTGAATTGAAAAGTAAGGATTTTTCACATATCTGCTTTGTGAGTTAGGGTAACGATATATAAACTCAAAACTATTAGACCTCTTTGCTCTGGGAGTGCGGAATTTCTAAATATAACCGATACAAACGTCCGGCGTGCTTATTTACTTACATAAGATGAAGAAAGGAATAAATAGCAAAAAAAGCTAATCGTTTATAGTCATTTATCCATCTACCGTCTACATATCTTATGAATAGTGCATAGCTGATGACAGTAGTGCAACTGAAATGGCTAATAGTTTTTCTCAGTCTATTGTACTTGTTTCTGGTATTGCACACAAACATGCTCAATACTCAATGCTCAATACTCAATGGAAAGGTAATAGAAATAGTATATATTATTTGAGCTTGTTCATCTTCATGGACGATCTTCGAGACGACACACGACAAACGACACGCATCTAGACTCTAGATCTAGAATTTACAGGATACAGGACGCAGTATAGAGCATAGAGTATAGAGTATAGACGTATGGAGTGTAGTTGAAAAAGGGAAAAAATAGATATCTGTAGTAGTAAAACAAAAATGAGAATGAATTTTTCTCGTGGTTCTGGGATTTCCACAATTATCGGTTTCCTCCTTTGATGTTACCTCCGGGACTCATTTTACTTTTAGTTTTTCTCCCGTTCTTTCATTCCTGAATCCTGAACTGCAGTTCATCTCCACATGTTTTATACGCACATTGTGCATTGTGCATGTATCGTGCATAGAACACAAGCCACCAAAACTATTTATGTACCATATGCAAGAGTTAATGTGAAATGTAAAAGTTATGAAAACTCTTGCCTCTTCGTTGTTCGAAATCTTTATCTCAAACAACTAACCTTGTAAAAAAATTTACCAGTTTTGGAATGCAGTACAGATGTTCCGATACTCCAGATTTCAGATTCCAGATTCAAGATTATTGAATAAATAAGTCAAGTTTGCTACAAGTACACATGAGTGAATTACTCATTTTGCTTTTTTAAATGTTTTAACAAGCAACAGGGAAAATTTTTATATTCAAGGATTTTGAAATGAAATCCAATTCTCTTAGTCAAAATTCATAACTTTGTCTCTTTGGATTGGATTGGAAATACAGTAGCATAGACAATACACGTTGTACGTTATGGACGGGAGTACAAATTTTGAATTCTTCATCAACTCTCTTCATAGGCTTCCCTCCTTTTCTCACAATTTGGAATTGAAGAATAAGGAACAAGGAAAAGGAGATGGTGGAAGAAAACGTGAAAGGAAGAAATCCTCGTGACAGAAGTAAGCTCACTTTCTACTTTCTACACGCATAC
The DNA here is from genome assembly GCA_034698265.1 of Sminthurinus aureus. Classification (NCBI taxonomy): domain Eukaryota; kingdom Metazoa; phylum Arthropoda; class Collembola; order Symphypleona; family Katiannidae; genus Sminthurinus; species Sminthurinus aureus. The sequence goes on from JAQGBH010000495.1 coordinate 1,343, forward strand.
AAGATCCAAGATCCAGTAAAATAGGACCTGTGGTAACAGGAATAATACATTCGACATTACACAAAACATTACATTACGTTTTCCTTTCCTCTCCCCTCTTTGCTGATCTTTCTCACTTTCCCATCCGTCCCCATTTTCCATCTTCCCATCTCTGCCGTCTTTGATAAAGAGACTCGAGCTGAACATGTTGAAGAAGAATCTAACGTCAGTGTCGAAGTTGGAGTTAGACTTGGAGTTACACTACCAGATTTTCCCTATTTTTTCTCATTCTTACAATGAAAGACTCACATTTTCTCGTCTTCTATCTCCTACCCAAGTATTTCTCCCACTCTCAAGAATCCTCTATGGTCTCTCAATCTATCCAATGAACTTGACTACTTGGGACTCTTTGTACCATTTTTATAATGTAATGTCCTTAACGACTTGATCGAGTGTCGTCTTTTCCCTTCGTCTTCTTATTCTTCGTTTCTTACTTTGGTTCCCCTTTTACGACAGGCAAACCAAAGCAAACTCAACCAAACCAACAACACCACTGGCACTAGTACACAAGACACAAGAGTACACCACACTAAACACTATGGTTTTTGGGGGGTGCCACATTGCATATTGTCAAAAATTGACAAAAACATTTTGAAGTTAGCTCCTGCTAAAAACGGATGAGACGTGTTAGTTTGTTTAACTTTCAACCTTGGAGACTTTTGCCAATTCGGTCTGAGTATTGAGTATTGAGTATGAATTATGAATTGCTTACATATTTTTTTCTTGATAAAATTTGTAAAAAATGAATAACAATTAGTTGGTTAGATTGTTAATGCTTTGTATCAACACCAACGGCAAGAGTTAAGACAATATTTTTCGAGTTGGAGAATTATGTCACTTTTCGGAGCGTGGCTAATGTACACGGAATAAGTTGGCTGATATGATCTTTTTAAAGACACAGTACTTACCCCAATCAGCATTAATGCATCGTGTATCGTGTATCGTTCAGAGACAACTCTCATTGCCCATTTAGTTCTAGTGGTATCTCTTTTATGGTAGGTAAGATATTGCATTTAAAACTAAAGTGTCCAACACCCAACACAGGATGCATTTAACTAAGGAATGAATTTTCCATAAAATAATTATCCATTATCCATTATGAATCTTACACAAGAAATACATTTATATATTCTGACATTTGTAGCCGATTTATTTGGGTATTTGGATTATACATATTTTGTATTTCTGTATAAAAAGTCATAATAAAACGTAACAAAAGTACTCAAGGGATTGAATCGTAATGATGTACTGATATGATCTCTAGACTCTAAGCTCTACACTCTACACTCTAGACTTTTCGTATCCTTAAAAATTTGTTCGTGTTCTAGCTGTATTTAAAACGTAACTCTAAAGTGCCGGAAATGCCGAGTTATTTGTAATTAGATAACATTTTACAGTCTTGGGTAAATTCTTGTTTTAAAACAAGTCACAGTTTTAAATGAATCTGGAGACTGGAGACAGAGCGTCATCGTTCCTCGTTGTTTGAGGGTAATCTCAAGACTCAAGACTCAAGACATCAAAATCGTACATAACGACATATATACTTAATACTCGTCCTCTAAAAGTGTCCCATCTTGAAACATGCCGTGTCACGTAATTGGATAATAAATGAGGTAACAATCACAGCTATTGACAAAAGCCCACTTCCCACTTCACAACACAACAAACCACACCAGTTGATCGTAGTGACATAAAATTGACTACATCTGGGAAATGATAAACAGAGAGTTGTCAGCACAAGACACAAGACAACATAACCCAGCAAGAGAAAAGACAAATGGAAAATTAAGATTAAAAAGTGGATTACAATGACTATTTCAAATGCGTAAAATGTCATCATTTTCGTCTCTCTCTTGTCTACTTAATAATTTTCACAGGGCGTCGTAAAACCTCATTATTGACTCGTATTCCTTTTATGCTAGAAAAAACACGTAGGTAAAAGGTACAGTGTAGTGTGTTTTAGTGTAAAATGTAGAATAATGGCATTCTGTTTGGCTGTGGGATGTGGGCTGTGGAACATGTAATATCTAAGTAATAATTTTGTCATTTCATTTACAAGGGTTATAAATACACAATCACTCATGTCTCACGTCATCTATGCAGTTATGTAGATTGCAGATGTATGAGAATTTTTAAAGATGGATGGATGATGAATGACGAATGAGGATGATTTTTCAGTTGATGTGAAGTAAAGTGAAGTGATAAGGAATAATCTATTGATGATGTGTTGCTGTATTGTTATGTACGTATGTATTATGAATCATGAAAGCTCAAAGCTCCAGCAAAGAAATGTACATTAGACTTTAGACTGCATTACTTAACTTGTGCTTATCTTGCTGTTGGATCTATATTATATTATGAAACGGAATGGAATGGATTGTGTATTGTAGTGAGTGTGGATTTTAGTTCGGTTCGGAGTTCGGACGTGTGGAATTATTTTGGGTGCTTCTCTGCTGTGTCATGCAGCGTCCAACATACAATGTACATGTTTGTGTGTGGGAAGTTGAATGTCGAATGTCGACGATTGAATAGAAATCAAGTGGATTAGCATATAGATTGAATGCTGACTCGGATTCCGTCTCCAATTTTTGTCGCCATATTGCCCTACCAAACTCGCTCCCACTACATCATATCAACATCAACATCGACACCAACTTTCATCCCAAGTCCAACATTTCATTTCCACCACCAAACACCAAACACACGCACACAACTGGAGCATAAACATAACACAAACACGCACGACATGCAGTTTTACACACGCAGTACTCAATGCTCAATACTCCATACTCATTCAACTTACGCATCTTTTTGAATCTTTTTCATTCTCAATCAACTTTATCCCACTGTCGTAGTCGTAGCTGTTGCTGTCATTCGTAATTCAGACGGAATAGCTTTTTTCCCCTTCATCTTGGGTTTCATCCGTCGGATCAGTCACTCGGTTTCAATGGGATAACTATTAACTCTTCTTGGATGGAAACTGTGCACACTTCATACACTCTTGGCTCTTGGACAGTCACAATCTAAAATGGGTAGATGTTTGGATTTTGGATGGATTGGATTAGATTGGATTGGATTGGTGTGAGGTAACGATTCTATCTATAGTTGAATGTACACCTATTCTGAATGGTGAATAGAGAACGGTGATAGCTTATGGTTTGTACCATACAGAGCATGACTTTCGATTTTCAGGCACACTTTTGAATTTGAATTTAAATTTTGTCCTTTTATATCCAGCAGAATCCAAAATCTAGAATCTAGATTCAGATAATCAGGTGTATGGTGAATGAATCCATTCTAAAGAGTTTTTACTATTATAATTCGTGAAAAGAAGTCATCAATCTTCACGCTGTCCGATCCCATTTTGAGTTTTGATCTCAGCTGATTTGCTGGTGCATGTATAAATGGAGTTTGTGTCCAATTACACACAAGCTTTGGCTCTGATGTATGTTATCTATAGTCTGTAGTTCGTTGAATAGACGCAATGTCTATTCAAATTTGAAACACCCTTATTTTTTCAACCCAAGTTTGTTTTAGTTAGTTGTAGTAAAAAACAATAAAAGTCTATGACTTTACAAAACATTTACTTTATTAATTTAATCTACGCGCGTACACAATACACAACTAGTGGTAGCATTAAATTTACCAGTTGTTCTAAAAATTTCAACTGATTTCCATCTATTATCTGTCCTGCAAGTTCTGAGTGGTTTATTGTTTATTGTTATCATTATTATTGTCCGTGTTCGTATTCATGTAGACAGTACATTGTAAATTGTGCATATGAAGATACTTGTGATCCGTGATATATGACATATGACACGTGATACCCTCTGCAAATCTGTCATGATGAGAATAATAATAAGAAGAATCATAGTGATGGTAATGATATCATGGCAAGTTTTGAGTATGAATGGAGTTTTGGGTTTTGGGTTTTTGGGTTTGGGATTTTCAGTCTCAGAAGCAAAAACTGACATTCAATTGGATTTTATCTCCGTTTGCTCCCTTGAACGCTTTTATCCTACACATGTATGTTATAATATATTATTCGTATTTGTATTTGTATTCGTATAACAACAGTTCCAGGACCAATTCACGTTGAACTTGGTTAAATGGAAAGATTTGAAGGCAGGACAAAGGCTGAAGACTGAGGAGAGAGTTGAGAGTGTCAATGTCAAAATCTGAATGTGTATATTGTACAGACTAAATGGTAGCGAAGCGTGAAAGCTTTATCTTGGTTTCAATTTCAATTTCTCTCCTCTTTTCTTTCTCCATTCTCCATTTCTCCTTTCATCCGATCTTCTAGCTCAACGTCTAAAACCTAAAACCAACTCAAACCTCGAATCTCAAATCTCTGCAAACGATCAGCTTTGCATTTATTTAATTGCTGGAGGGAGAAAAGTAAGTAGTTTCAATGCTAAGTAATAATAGATGTGCAACTTGTGCTGTATTCAGTATTCAGTATAAAAATGTAGCCTCCAAGTATTTTTGAAAAAAGCCTAGCCAAAATGATGGAAAAGAAAACTATAATATTCATTTACTAATGTCTAAAACTTGTACCTACTTATACATTGTGCAATCCATTGGATTTACAAAAGTACTTGATGCAAAGAGCAAGATCAAAGAATTTACATGTAAAGAAATTTTTCCATCTATTTTATTAATTTTCACAATCTATACAAATGTTTTCTACATGTAATACTTTTTTATAATATTGGATTGCTAGTAAAAAGTCTTACAGGTTAAAGACTGGTGTTTTACAACTTCAGCTGCAACTTCAATAATAATAATAACAATAATAGTAATGGTTATAATAATGATTGGAGTTTACATTAAAGTGGTTTTGAACTTGAATGCTGAATCTAAGATTATTTTGGACGTTTTATTTATGCACTTAATATATGCACATCATGATTCATGATGTATAATGTATAATATAAGAAGAAGATTGAAGATCAAAGATAGCTTTTCCGCAAAATATTATCAGGGATCCGTCAGACATCATACATCAGACAGTCCCTTTGTTTTATACTTTTGGTTTTGATATTCATTTGACTAGCAAAAGTGGGAAAATTGGGAAGAGAACCAGTCAGTTTTGTCAGTCGTCACAGTAGTCAGTAACGTAAGGAACTCGAAGTAAAATTGTCTGTTGTGCGTTGTGTACAAGTCTATCAGTACGATATAAACCGCCAAAGGGAAATTCCTAAATTTTGTACTGTACAATTGTACATGTAGAAATGTATAATAATAATAATAATAATAGAAGAAGAAAAAGAAGAAATAAAGAAAACGGGAATAAGAAACGGAAGAATATGACATGGGGTTAAAAACATCCGAGTGGAACTGCTTTTCCTGCTTCCTTCTTGGTTTTCCGTCCCCCTTCTCCATTCTCACATGACATTGAAGTGTTGGAGACTGGAGACTGGAGATGTCGGAAAGTTGGGAAATTTGTCATTCTCTGCACATTGTACAAAGAGAGTAAAAGGGAAGGGAAAAGCCAAAGTCGGAGTCAAAGCCAAAAAAAGGGAATGAAAATGTACCAGTCACTACAAGAAAAATGAACCACGTATCATAAAAAGAATGACTTCATTTGGCGTTCTACTCGAGTCTCCAATCTCCAGTCTTCTTCCACCCCCTCTAATTCCAATCCTATTTTTTGTATTCTGCCTGCTCAACAAGCATTTGTACTTGTGTCAGTTTTTTCATCTCATCCCTCTGCTCCTGGCTGACTTTCCAAATTCAAGGCAAGACGGCCTGTACTATTGTACAGATTACAGAGCAATATGCACCGTAAGCTGCAGCACATTATTGTAGAAATAATGGATGATTCTGCTCGTTATTCCGGCAAAATTTCGTATAAATAAATAGTCATGATTTTAATATTCAGAGCTAAAATAAGAGCTCATAAATATTTTTTCGCGGAAAAGTCATTGATCCCTTTGCAACATGCTATTTATTTTGTAGCCTTGTCCTTTTGCCCATCGTCTATCGGTTTGTCTGTTCCACTATTCAACATTCAAAACTAACATTGTTTCCAAAAAAATATTAACTGCAATGTCTAATGTCTAGTGTACCTCGTACCTCCAAACTATATATATATATGAAGGCGCACGCTCTTTAAGCGTGTCTGTGTAATTCCTCCGGGGCGTCAAAATATTTCTTGAATATTCTAAACTAGTCTAGAATTTTCGTACAATCTACTCGTTACCTCTTGATTCTTGATGCGAACATACAAACAAAATGATCCATCTAAAAAAAGACTGCGGAAAGTAATGAGCTGTCCATTTCTACGTAAACATGCAAAAGCGAAGACTGAAACAATTTTAGTCTACTTCTTGACTTGTGGCCTCAAAAAATAAATCCATGTTTGCAATACTGGAATCTAGAATCTAGAAATTGGAAAATATTCTAAAACCGTTTTTGCAAGCTTTGCTAACAAAAACTAGAATTTTTTTATTTATTAAAAAACAATAACAACAAACTTATTTTATTTTTTCAGCCATTTAACTTTTTTTTGTACTGAGCTTAAATAGAATAGTAAAAAACAAGATTTACAATAATATATCATTTAAAAACGTATATAAACCCTAATTGTGTGATTTAATTAAGAATAGCTACTACTAAGCAACTTTGATAAAATGTTTGAAGTTCCAACAGCAGTAAATGTAATTCTCAGCATTCCTGCAGTTGTCTATATATTTGTGAATTTATTCCGGATGGTAAGATATTTCCCGGGCCGATGTCGTAGTAAAAGGAGGCTAGATGGACAAACCATGATAGTCACAGGTGGAAATAGTGATGGGATTGGCTGGGCCACGGCCCGGGAGTTTGCTCGTCGGGGTGGAAAAGTAATTCTTGCTGCTCGTACTTTTGACGAAGCTCAATTAGCTTGTAACCGAGTTCGTGGGACGACCTGGTCCAACGGTTTGTTTGTCAATATGAAGGAAATGGAGTTGGACCTAACCTCAATAAAATCCATAAGGAAATTTGTAAAAGATTTCCTTGCTGATAATGACAGACTGGACATTCTAGTGAATAATGCTGGAGTCATGGGTCTTCCAGAGAAGGAGATGTCAGCGGATGGTCTGGAAAAGACCATGGCTTCAAACTACTTTGGACATTTCCTCCTCACCAATCTCCTGTTGAATGTTATGGCAAAGACAAATAGTACCTCCAGAATTATCAACATTGCAGATGATGCTCACAAACTCACAGACTCACTAGACATGACCAATTTAAATTCAGAAAAATATTGGGAACCAAAATTACTATATGCTCGTAGTAAACTGGCCGTGGTGCTCTTTACCAAGGAGTTGTCCCGGCGGATTTATGAAATGAACCATAGGAGAGATAGTGATGATTTTGCAGAGATTGACGTGAATGCTTGTAATCCGGGTCTCTCAAATACAGAACTGTTTAGACATTTAAATAAAAATAAATTTTTCCAAATCAAACACATGATCCTCAAGCATTTCTACCGAAATCCACATCAAGGGGCTCAAACACCCATCTACCTCGCAGTGGATGAAGACATTGAGGGACTGAGTGGAGAATATTGGGAGAGTTGTGATCAACTCCAGGCTTCTGCCTTATCTGATGATGCCAAATTGGCGGAAGAACTCTGGAACAAAAGTGTAAAAGCTGTCAAGTTAACCGATGAAGAAAACTTTTTCACGGAAAAACCTAAACCTACTACTTCTACAGCTCCTTCTTCTACGTCCCCCACAGCAACAGCGGAAGCATCAGGAGCTGCAACAGCGTCATCTGCATCGTCTTCGTCTTCCTCTTAACACTTAACACCCAACCGCCTGAGGTTGTCTAAATCCTTCCCCTTTCCTTCAGTAACATTTAATAAGCTGTAATTATATGTAATTAGCTCATTTTCAGGATTATTATTATCTACTAAGCACTAAGCAGAAATATTGAATACAAAATGTCTAGATTGAAACATTGTGGTTTGGTTTTTTTTTTCTACAGAACTGTACTCTTAGTAATTTAATGTTGAACAAGGCAAACAACTCATATTGTAAAATTATTGTAAATGATTATGACGATATTCTAAATAAAAATGTTTACAAAATATTTTAAGTGTTCAGGATGCCAAAGGATGCTAAAATATCCATAAATGAAGGGTGTTCAAAATTATCATTCATCATCATTATCACTCTGTCATCTGGCTTTGTACTTTCTCCTTTATGCATGAAAATTCTAAAAGCTTCTGCATTGTCGCCCTTGCATTGCATAACGTATAAAGTGCATTAGTCCATAATTCCATAATTCACAATGACTTTGAAATACCTTTGCCATTTGACATTTGTTTCGCCGATGTGGACAAAAATTTGTCTGCTACAGCCATAAGCAGGCTAATGATATTATTTGTTTTAAGCTCATGGATAAAAGTTCGAGTCTCTTCCGTTTTCCAGAATCCAGAATCCAGAGCTGGAGAAAAGAGACAACACGGAATGCGGAAGCGGTGCAAGATTTTGTAAGTTTGGAAGACGTTGAACATTGAGAATTGAGAGTGGAATTTCAGGGATGAAACATTTTAGCATTCACATTTGGGTTGTAGAACACAGAAGATGAGACGTGAGACATGTGGTGAGTAGCGAAGTTGAGCGTACAAAAGATGTGAAAAAGCTCTTTTCTGATTTACATTTCTCCTCATTCTTTGTCTTTGTATTCGACTTTTACTTTGCTGACTCTTTACTTCCGCCCCCCTTTGTATTGAGCATCGAGCTTCGAGCTTCGAGTGTTGAATCTTGAATCTAGAATCTAGAATCTTGAAGCCCTTTGTCTTGGAGCTTGGAGCACATTTGCATTTACATTGCATTATTTTTCAATGTCACTCGAGGCTCGAGGTTTGAGGTGCATGGATCAAGTACAAAGTATACGCACCTTCCTTGTTCTATTTCAGTTGTCATGTGCATTCAAATGCCTTTCTTTCTTTCTGTGCTTTTGTTTCTCCGTCTGATGCTTATTCTGATTTTGATCTTGTGTCCTGTATCTTGCAGTTATGTGAAACATGCATTTTCCCCAATGGGGAATCCCCATAATCCATACTATGTAATATGTAAGTATTGACTATGTTTAAAAATGTAATTCTTTCACAAATTGTTCTCATTTATGATTTATGATAACAGCTAAGCGCCTGTTATAAGTTATAAAATATGTGTTACATATAAACCTTGCTCATTTGGATTTTGTACTCATTCAAAATTCACACTAAAGTCAATCGATAATTGGTGAGAGCGGAAAGGCTACATAGTTGTTTTTGTTGCTGTTGTCGCTGTGATGTGATTCAGAAGGAAATGGAAATATGCCTCTAAATCCTAAATCCTAAATACAATGATTTGTTTACGGGTCTGTGGAAACAAATTTACCAATTAAAGATTCTTCGGATTTATCTATGTAGAATGTATTGTAGAATCTAGAATCTAGAATGACGAGGGAAGGGAATTAAGGGAGATGAGAGATGACGGAGCGGCTTAGTATAAGACTTTTCGAGTTTGGAGTGCAATTAGTTGACGGTCACAATTATGGGGACAACAAGACAAGGACGATGAGTCAAGATGTGGACCATCTACAATGTACAATCTAGTAGTTACAAGCTAGAATGTAGAAGCTAGGATCCAAATTGTTCATCCTTTTCCTCCCATTGATTGTGGCACATGCATAATGTACATATTTATAAGTATTACTTACTACTTATTACACAAGTATTTTAAGGCAATGGTGAAAACTAGAGTCGCCTCTGTCTAGACTCTAGAGTCTAGATTCTAGATTCTAGATTCTAGACTCTAAATAGATAAATAAATAAATGCTGACGAGGAGGAAAATAAATCCTCAATGTTATACGCTACACATGTATGTATATGGAAATGGAAAAGCCGCAAACAACAAGAACAAGACGAACAACAGATATAGCAAGAGTACGGCATTTCCCATTTCCCACCTTGAGTAATCATCCCCTTGGATTCTAGAATCTAGAACTTAGACCACACAATTCCCTTATGTATACAAGGTGGAATGAGACTTGTGACTAATACTTTTACACTCTGCAATCTACATGCAAGAGCATTACTAATGTCTTGTGAATTTGTTGTTTCATCCTCCGTAGTCATCCACAGTCTACAGTCTACAGCGGTTGTCTGGTGTTTTCTGGTTTATGTTTTATGTCTCATCTTCCATTTATCCATTTTATGCCTATACCAATACCAACCACATATAATATGCATAAAACCCGGAAATCCTCAGATAAAACTCCATACTCCAACGGCTACAGTTCAGTTCCAGTTCCAGTTCCAGTACCAATTTCACTTGTACGATATAATATAATCCTCAACCCTTTTTGGATTTCTCCCACATAATTTTCTACCCTAGTTTCCCTTTTTCTCTACTGCATATATTTCTGAGTACAACGTGCAATGTACAATGTACATGCGTGATATATTCAGCTACATCCCTGGATATTGCATATTACATAAGGTTTGTGCTATATGGAGATGAGCGAGGGAAAAGTTAGTATTGATGTTGGTGTTGGTGTTGGAGTTATTCCCATTTTCTCTCTATTTTCTCTCCCCCTTCAAGTCCAAGTCCAAATGATTTCACACCTCGTAGATTGTAGATTAATAAAGCTCTGTGCTCTCTACTCTATACTCCATATACTCTATGCTCATTTCCTTTTCTCATTCAAAGTCCTTTCCCTTTTCTTCCTCTCCATCCCTCTCAATTCTCCATCTTTCCCTTTCTCTCTTCTCTTCTCGGTTCAGAGGACCAAGAACCAAGACCACAAACCAGACGTAGACGTTAAAGTAGGAAAGACAGAGAAGGAATGGGAAGTAGAAAAAGGAAGGAGAAAGAGGATGGAACAAAGTGAATGGCGAATACATAGACCATAGACCTTGCACATAATTAGTTCAACTTGAAAATCTTCTTCTCCTTCTTTCTCATCCATCTACATTCTACATTCTACATTGTTAATATTCTCCCTCTTTCCATCTTGTATTATATTTCATTCCTTTTCATAATAAATTAAAGTTGAGGTGAACTCAGCCCGACTGGAAACTAGAAATGGGAAAGTGAATGCAAGAAAAGTGAACAAGAGGGAAAATTCAGATATACTGAGCAAATTATTGTCAAAAATTATAATTTGTAATAATAATTTGCGTTCTCCCCGTCGACACTAGTAACTAGTTACTACTGCGCGTTTCACATTTCAAGCGTAACAAGAGATTATTTTTGGAATCAAGGAGAACAAAATACAAAATAAAATAGCCCACAAAACTTGCATTGGATTCGTATTTTTTATCAATTTTTCAAGACTATCAGTTTTTCATTTCTTCTTTGTACCGAAAATTGCCACGAATTATTATTATTATTATTCAAGTTTATTCAATACGAATTTTATTATCTAAAATGAAAACTCAGGCACCAGGCACACTACATGTATTACTGAGGCACCAGGCACACGTATTAACAGTAAGTATTACTTGAAGTTTTAACCTTAAACTTGAAATCTGATTGTGAGAAACGTATTGTAAATTTTGTTCAATTCAAATTTTTACAATGCATTTTCTGAGCATTATTGAATAAAAAAAGAAACACTGAGCACAAAAGCCATTTTATAAAATGTATAACATGCATATAGTATACATTATACATTATACATACATAAATATGTGTAGAGTGCACATTGTAAATGGAACACGTATACATACGCCCATTGTTTATTGTTATATTTTATAGCTGTTTGGCTAAGCACAGTGTACAATGAACAGTACACAGTGAACTGACTCAAGACTCAAGACTCGAGAAATATCGTTGTTGTTGTCGACTCGACTCTTGTTGCCTCAAAAAGACAGGAGAAGGAGTCATGAATTAAATGAGAAAATAACACACAACTTGTGATCCGGAAAAGCCAATCTTTGCAAAATAACTAAAGTCGACAAAGTGGAAAGTGGAAAAACAAAAGGGAGAAAGATTTCCTTGAGGATTAATTCCTTCATTAACACACCACTTGCCATATGTAGATAGCATGTAAATTAAATGTACACAACAGCCAACATGAAGGCAGCATATTTCCTTCCAACAAACTACAGACTACAGACTACAGACTGTAGATTGTAGATTGTAGACATGACAAAAGCTCATCTTATGCTTACCGTAAATCCTCTAAACACATTTTGGGAGCAGTAACATGTTCAATGTTCAGATATGCGGATGTGCCTTGTGCCTATTTATTATACAAACATAATAAACTAATAAAATACTAATGCACATCATCAAAACTCTAAACTCCAAACTCAACCCTTGCGTTTCTACTTTTGTATTTTGTACTTTCCGCACTCATTCCCTCCGTATAAATTTTCTGCCCTTAATAAATTCAAATGAACTGGGAGGAGAACGAAAGGAGAGTCATAAAGCATAAGTGAATTTATAAGCTTAGTTTTTCACAAGACACAAGACAGCACAAGAAGTTACATCTGTGCACATTATACTTTGTACATACATTATATAAACTATATACATGTATATTATATGATACAAGTTACACAACCAGGCAATAACAGTTTTTAATAATCACTAATTAGTGGAACAAACAAAGCGATGCATTCTCACCCGCGTTTGTAGTTCCTTTTTACAAATAATGTACCCTACGAAACAAAAATAATGCTTTTCATCAGTTAAATTAACAATTTGTCTAGTATCTATTATCTAGTACCTTATTGTTAGTGTGATAATGAGCTGAATTTTGTATAAATTAGACTAAATCCAGAATTGGTGTATGCGGCATGAGACACGAAACTAGTCCAATCGTAAAATAATAATTTGTTGATCCATAACTAATTACTGTAAAGATAGTTGTGTACACAAAATATCAAATAAAATTACAAAAAATAAATTCATTTAAATTAGAATCTAAAAATCTAAAATTCATTTAAAATTTAAAATTAATTGAACACAAAATTTAAGTGTTCAATTAAACTATTTACTATTTGACATGTACAATTCCGCTTTACAAATTAGTGCTAAAATATGTAGACTGTTTAGCACTTTTATTGGTATTGGTATTAGTATTTGTTGCGTGCTTGTGTGCACAATGCACAATGTACAACGTATAGTGTACAATGTACAGAGTACAGTATACAGGGATTATTATTAGGTAGAAACTTTATGAAAATATTTGTTCATTTCCCATTAGGTACAAGTGCCATGTTGTACATTGTACATTGGTGTTTTATACTTGTACATTGCCAATGAACGGGATGTAGTGTGTAGTATGCAGTACATAACGTCGGCTGACTTTTGAGATGTTCTATGTGTAGAGTGTAGACAGGTCACTCGTAAATACAGATTTATAGCTGGAGCGCCTTGTCTTGAAGAATAATTCATTTGGCTTCATTAACAAACTGTAATTATAAAAGATTTATTAGACTCGCTTTCTTTCTCCAGTCATTTCACTGTCCCTGTTCTCCTCATGTAGGCTGTAGGCTGTAGGTTGTAAATTGTAGATATTCTGTACTTTTACTATCAAGGAATCATATGAAAGGTATTGCAGTGTATCTTTGCTCCTTTTTCTCTCAAGTTGTACTCATTTCTATATTCTATATTCTATATTATGTGTAAGAAAATATCTGTATATCTTGAGTAACGTTTTCTGTACTGTGTGCGATAGTAAAATATGTAGTGATACTATCAAAAACACAAACTAAGGGGACATGTTTACAACAAGTACATTTTAAATATTTGTCATAGAACTTGATAATATTTTGGCTTTTATCCTAAAATTTCATGTGTGACCCATCAAACACAGAATGTCAACTGTCAGCTGTGATGGAAGGGTCATCCAATGAAAATCGCATTAAAATTGACGGAGCTTATGGAAATTGGAATACACAAACGTGTAACTAATCTCATCCTAAGTTGCATAATCGTAAATAATTTTATGACAATCGCCCCACGCATGCTGAATTAAATACGTGGAGTGGGGGAAAAATTTCAATTTTCAGTTTTCAATGTTTTAACAATGTAGTATTAAAAGTACAGCAGCAGGAGTAAATTATTTCACAGTGATTCATTTTAAACGAGGCAACTTTTATTTTTTTATCCTGTACACTGCCAATTGCGACGACGTATGTAAGATTTCAAAAATATTTGCTGTTGTGTTTTTGTTATTATTCTTTGCAGTTTCTTGTGATTCAAAATTCAGTGTTTCAATGCGTAAGAGAAGGACAAGGAAAAATAAGAGGGAATGAATGAAAAATGAACTTTGCTACTTGTCAAGACTCAAGACTCGAGACGTAATGTAAATGATCCTTTAATATGGGAGAGGGTGAACCATCCATCCTGTGCCTGTCCTCTGTTGGCACCTTATTTCCTGGCATAACTTCATTATGTCACATTTTAACAACACCTTTCCCGAGGAAGAAGAAACACATGGATGTGGATTTCAATATATAAAAACTTTATACAGCGGCGGAAAGTTGCACAGCACAGGACAAGAAGGAAGACAAGGAAACGAGGGTGTCTTGTCCCTAGCCTATCTGTAATGGTGAAAGCATGGAGAATGAATAATGAATAATAACCAAAGACTCTTCCCTTTTTGTAGACTCCAGACTCCAGACCTCTGTCTGTGTTTTTTAACCTGTCTGCATCCATAAGGGATACGGTATTTTGTACAAGATACAAGGTGAAGGTAGGGAAATGGCTCAGAAACGACACATTTTAGATAACATCTTGGCAAAAGGACTATGTCTATAGTCTATAGATTTTCAAAGCGGAAAATGATTTGTCAAACTGAAAAATGACTGCCGTCTCTTTTCTCTTTTCCCCCTCCTCGTAAAAACTTTTACAATTTTTGACTTGCTAAAAAGTTTGTCTCTTCCAGAAAATTTTCAACTTTCAACATTCAACATGTTTTTGATAAAAATAGTCTTGCTGTTTTAAAAAGTTGAATATTTTCTTTAAATTGCTAGTGAACAGCAAAAATTGTATCTTTAAAAGTGTTCTCCATCAGACACCGAATTATTTAATTACTTATAAAGAAAAAAGGTTTCTTCATCAGTGGTCTCTGTTTAAGTTCATAATAATTTTCCACTCGCTTGAAATATAAGGCCGTCTGTTACTTTTACGACTACAAAAGCGGTTCTCTTTTTAAATTTGAGCTTTGAGCTAAATAAAATGGTGAAGTGGAATTTTCAATTCCTTTGTCAATCTACAAAAAGAGTAAATTGAGACATTTCATTGTACATCAAAAGCAGAAACCACAGCCAATTATTGTAAATTTTCCTTGACAAAATAATATGTAAAATATCAATTTTGAACATCATAGGATTCATTTTAGAAGAAAATCACTTGGTAATTTTCCGTTGCGCCAATTATCGAAAATGTCAAATGTCGATTCCGATAGGTGGAAATTTTAGTTCTTAGACAGAGAAACTACAATAAAATGATATTCTTTGCTCAATTCTCCCGCATTTAATTTTTCTTAGCATTGTTAATTGATAATTTTCCATTAGGTTTTATAGACAGAAATGCATTAAATGCTGACTAAAATTTGCAAGTTCCACGTAATAAAATTTAAATACTATGGATAACTTTAACTTTTAAAATGCATGGACCAAGAAACAAAGCTTTTGAATTCATTCACACAAATTTAGTGAACTGTTTGTGTTCTTGTCCTTTTTATTTCGTTCCTTGTCGCTTTTGATAATTTTGTAGTCAGTATATAAGTATAAATGTGGTTAGCCAATTTTGGACAGAGGACATCCGACATCCAACGTCGGACGTTGGACAATGCTGATTGTCAATTGCCATCAATTACCATTACATTGGAGCATAGACTGTTTAGTGCGGTGCGTTAATTAAGATTAAAAACCAGTGCGTAAATATGTATTTTGAAGCGCATTTATGGAAGCTTTCTAAGCAGAATTGCTAAGATGTCGTAATAAAACGGTACAAATGTATACATATAAGTAGACACACTAAATTTCAATTTCTCCCCTCTAATTTACTCGGACATAAATTCTCATCATGTGTTGACAAGAGTCTCCCACACTCGTTTTCTTGTAAATACTTCCTAAATACTGTTTGCTATTTGCTTCTCCAGTGTCGCACGAGCATACATAATAAATATGTATCTACGTACACGACAGGATTAATTCAAGCATAGGTATGTCTATATTTAATGCTCAAACGTCTACTGTTAACTGTCTACATCTACAATCCACAGTCTACACCATACACAGTGACAAAGTCATGATAATGGGAAGAGAAAACTGTACAAATCGTCAGTAAAGATCAAAAACCGAAAATAAAACAATGGCTAGTTTAGGAAGATCGAAAATATTATAAATATCATGAACAGAGCCGTGAATAAGATTTAAATTGTCGGTCAGTCGCATTTTCTGACCAAGAACCAATTGCCAACTCTATATGCAGTAACAAAAGTTTTTTAGACATGTTTAGACCCTCTAAGAATGATATCATCCTCAGAAAAACTATCAGCATTCCGAGTAGCTAAAAGACCAAAACTGGTTATACTAAAAATAATAAATTATACCATATTTTTTACGGATAACCTGAAAAGATTTTTACAGAAAAATGATTTGATGTTCATACACGTACACACAGAAAGTACACTCTCTGGAAATTATGGTTATGAATTTGATGTCGTATCCTATTTTCCCCAAGTGGCTGCAGATTGACGTAAAAATATTTTACAGGAGGATGTAAAAAAGTATTGTTTGTGTTAAAGAAAATAAAATTAGAGGGCAGGAGAAAGACGGAGTGAAGTGGGAATCTATGATCTAGAGTCTAGAATCTACGATATAAAAAAAGCTTAAGGGTATTTATCAAACTCGTACACTCGTACGTGATGTCTGCAGTCTACACTGAAGTTTCAAATGGAAAGTTGGCTTGAAAAAATACAACCCTGTACATTGTTCATTGTACATACAAATACATGTACAGAGATGAGATAAAGATGTAGGGAATTGAAGAAAGGGATTCAAAATCAGGAAAAGAGAAAACCAATGCAATGTTTAAGGTTTGTTGGAAGAAAATGTTATGTTGTATCAGTGTGTAGTGTGTAGTATGTACAATGTACAATGACCAATGTAGATATAAGAGCAAATGCTGCTGTATGCTCTATACATGTCTGTAGTGCTGACTGTAAAACAGAGACGAAAGAGACTCATGAACAAGCAGAAGAAGAAGTGGACTGAACTGACAGGAGAGAAAATTAGAAAAAAATCCACATGGGGAAAATTTTTCCCGTGAGGTACAAATATGAAGGGAAGCAAAATTTTTTCCTTGTTTGATGAATTTTTCTGACTCTTGTTCTTTGCTCAATGCTCATTGTTCATGTTTCTGTATTTTCTCCAGCTTCGCATTTTCTAGTTCAAACTTGAAGCCAATTTGAAAATCTTTGGAGAGAAAAATTCATAACTGCTTCAGTCTCCAGTCTCCAATGACGATTACCTTAAACCTTAAAATGGTATACAGGAAACAGAAAACTATTGACTGACTAGATTCTAAATTCAAATTGAAGCTTTCTACAGAAAAAAATACTGATTCTGAAAAGTTTTGTTTCGCTGTTTTGCGGTACAAAACCATTTTACTAAAAACAACAAGACAGCATTCAAAAAATTTAACTGATAAATGCTTGAACAAAGTCAATTAGTGCATAACTGGCGTAATTTGAAAATGTCAAAAACTTGCATGATTGTGCTTGCTTCTACTTACTACTGACTACGACAAAAATGAAACGAAAAATATTTTGAGGAAAATATAACTAGAAATAAAACGATTTTTATTAGTGTATGCTTTTCTGGATCTGCCGAGAAAATAATTTTGTTTAACATATTATTTGTGCAGTGTAGAATTAAAAATCATGTAATACATTTTATAATAAAAGTTAAAAAGAACAATAAGTCGTTCAAATTATAAAATAAATATTTTTAACATGTAATACCAACAAAAAATGGAAGGATGATTCGTCAACGCATGTTGACACATGTGTTCAATATTCAGGGTATATATATCACGTCATGTGTCATGTATTAGTAATACTTGAATTGTTCTATTTAATGACATTATTAGTTTTTAATTACTGTGTTGTAGCTCATATTGGATGTGGAATGTGGAATTTTGGATGTACGTAAAACATTTAATGGTGCAAAATACAATGAACATGGATGCCTGACAATAAACTTTGTTAACCGTTTCACTGGTCTCAATTCTAGAGTCAAAACTTTCATTCTTTTATTTATGTATGAATGTGCACATGTATTATGTTATTATGTATGGAGCTTTCAAATAATGCCAATTGAGAACATGTTTGTGTGTGTAAATATTACATATGTAGTGTAAAACAATAGAAACTTTTATAACAGCTTTGGCAAAGAAACAGAACAGTAATTAGTGACTAAACAATGTAAATACAATTACTATTATCGTAAACGTTATCGTCATCGTCATCAACTTTCATACATAATTTATATTTGTAAAAAAAAATACTGAATATTATGTCGTCAACATTATAGATAATTTTATATTTTTATTACTATTTTGCTGAGTAAACTAAAAAAATGATTCCTTCTGCTTGTCTTGACCTCTCTGGACTCTGGACATCCCCAATTGAACGAATGAATGAATGAATAAATGAATGAATGGTAAACTACTCCTCAACTGCTGCTACTCCGCTTATTTTCCAGTTCCCTTTCCTTTCTTGGGTGCTGCCTTATCTCCTGCGCTCTTGCCCTTTTTACCTATATTTATACACAATAAGTTTATAAATAGTATTACTGGTTTCTCAGTTTTGTTTCGAATTCTTTTAGGGAAAAAATATGTTGGATTTGTTTGCTTCTGTTTATTATTGAAAATTCAGAAAATTTTACCCCCAGAAGCTGCGGATCCTCCTGCAGATTTTCCTGACTTTCCACCAGCAGCTGCGCTACCCTGGAAATCACAAATACAATGCACAATATGTAACAATTTGTTTCAATACATTGAGCGTTGAGCACCAATTTCACATCACACACTTATCACTGTTTGCAGTACTTTTAAATGACAAATTCTGTATTCTATACGAAATATGGAAATATTTAAAAATTATAGAACAAAAACTATGGTAAATTAGCTTACTCCTTTGCTTGCAGGTTCTGGTTCAGCAGAGACTAAGGCAAAGAGAGCCAAGAGGCAAAAAGCCAAGATGATTGAAATCTTCATTTTTGTTTTTTAGGTGTGGAGAACGGAGAACTCACAAGAAGGAAAAAAAGGTTAATGATAGTCAGAGGAAATATTGAGTGTTTCAAGCAATTCCACAGGGTTTGAGAAAATGACAAGACAAAGGGCGATTCAAGTCAATCCATTGTTTGTACAATACGCAATATGCCCTACATAATTACATTCTTGCTTATGATCAACCACTCATTTAACGACTCAAAATGACTTGTCAACCTCAATATTACCCATTGTATAGCGTAAGTTTGGCTTTTATGAGTACACAAGAGAAATCGCGGCATACATGTACATTTCCTCTTTTTAGGCTTAGCATTTACATATGTACGTTTTACATACTGCTAAAAATTTATATGACATGACATATTAAATATTGCCGCTTCATCCCTCCTTTTTTCCTCATCGTCCCAGCTGCACGATATACGTATAACATATGACGAAATGTTTTGTACTGATGACTAATTAAGAATAATAATTATTATTATTATCATTATTATTGCCCTTAATGTTAGTATTATTATGTAATATTATTCCTCTAGCTCCAGAGTTGACAAATACTGTAGGCATTAAAGATTCCTTTCATAATATTCCTGCATTTTTTCTCTACATCATCACAAAATTCCAAAATTATCCATGTTTTATTGGAATTTCATACTTGTAGCTTGTGCCTTGTTAGACATTGTTAAAAGCATGCGCTCTTACTTGCTAGTTTGTACACTGTTCACATCATAAATAAAATTGCAAGCATGTATAAATAAATTCCAAGTTCTAATTAAATGAATGAATGAATGAATGAATGAATGAATGAACCCACAGCTGACACAGTACAATCAATTCGTTTTTTTGTCTTTTAGTTGTTCTTAAGAAATTACTTGAATCAGTTTTCTTTGGAATTTTGCACAGTAGAATAATAGTATAGTAGGTAGACGTACATTTTACATAATTCTTAAAGCCGAGGAGTGCATAAAAGGGAAAAAAATCATCCCGATGAATAAAAGTAGAATATCAAAGACATCCAAGCTCCAAGCTCCAAGCAGTCAACAGGGGAACAAAAAATGGGACAAGGCGATAACATTTTCTCGGTATAGTTGAGTGTAGAGGGTAGACATTAGACACGGAATGAAAGAATTTGTGTCCATACAGAAAGCTGCGGGTTGGTTTCTTTTTCCTCCATGGTGTTTCAAGATTACCCGAGAAAAACGAGAGAAAGCAAGAGAAAAGGGGGAACGAGGGGAAGAAATTTTCCGTCCTTCACTTTATTTCTCAAAGACTTCCGACGCTGCCTTCAATTTGTCAGTCTTGCTTTCGCTTGTACATTCGGCATTCGATATTCTTCACCCACCACTCCGCTCTGAAATGAAAGGGCTCCAACCCTGGATTACAGATATTTTAAACCTATTTCATTTACACCGTGAAATATAACATGTAGAAAAAATAACAAGCGGAAGAATAAGGAATAAGGACAAAACTCAAAGCTCAAGTTTTTACAGTAAAATTAGTTATATAAAAATCTCCATTTTATTGCCACATGCACATTGAACATTGGACATTATATTATCCGTTCATTTATTTTCTATCTAGATATGTAGATTCGACAAAGGACAAAGGACAAAGTTTGTCCCAAAGATTCAAGAAATATTCGCTGCTTTCCTCATTCGCATTAGTTCAGCATCCGCCATCTGCTGAGATTGTTTTCAATAATATTGGATTGAAAATTGAGCAAAGGACATGAAACGCAGAAATTTGATAGCTACTGAACGGATTTAAGTATCAGTACACAAGTAAAAATGAATACAAGGATATTATTGGGAGTGGATAATTTAATTGCTCCAAAAAAGGCCACATTTTCTTGAAGTCTGGGCATGGAGTCTAATTTTTTCTCTAGATAATCATCCATCACTTTTTGAGCTTTAGTGTAGAAACATAACAATTTTGTATTCGTATTCATATCTTTTCTTTGTATGCTACTGATGTAAAATAATCTCTTAATATTTGACAATGTTATCCAGGATTTGGTATGGAGCTTTGCATGCTCCGAGTAAAGGACTGTCACTATAAAAATATGAAAAACTGTGGCAATGGGAAAAATTAAAAAGAGCAGCACACTGATTTTTCCATCGTGATAGGTAAAAGTAATATAAATTACAGAGATGGACGAGATCATGATGAGCACAGTTATGACAGGCATTGCAAAATCCTGACTGTAGTCATTGAACGCTGTATTTAAAACCCAAAGACGTTGATAAGAGTTGGTAGCCGATACATTCCAATGTCTCGTCTCGTCTCTTGACGTTGGAATTTTCTCCAACAGTTTCATTTTTACACTGGAAATTCAAAGTACAAACAAGGTGGAAAATTGACTTTTAGACAGTTTCCAGCTTGAAAACACAAAAGTAGTAACTTTTCAGTCATGAATAATAATAATAATAATAATAATAATAATAATAATAATAATATTGTAATTTCAAACCTTTCTTGAGAAAAGTAGTCAAGCCATAAATTATTTGTATAGATATAGGCCAAATAGTTGCTCATTTGCTGAGTGATTGAGGACAAATTTAAAACCACAAAAAATATCTCGAGGAATGCAAATAGTACAAATAGAATGAATTTTAATATTTTTGTATTTATAAAATCGGGATTTGAAATTGCCGGCGTTATCACAACACTGAGCAAGAGATTTCCTTTTAGAACGAACAGTAAGAGAGACAACGGGATGAGACACATTGTTATCGTAAGTAAATATATTATTGGAAAATAGGCTACTGGAATGTTCCACCAGTGACATTGTGCTGAATTTCGGCAAGTGTCACTTGAAATTTGCGCTACATATGCAATTTACAATCCAAAACACAACAATGATCAGCCATGTTTTAAAATCATAAGTAAAAAATTAATATTATTATTACTATTATTATGGTTAGTTTGTTAATTACTAAAATTACCTTCAAGATATCTCAAAGTGCCGTACAGAATGTTAATATAGCGGATCGTTTCCTCAAGCTTCCACTTATTGTTCAAATGACAAGCCGCTCCCATTACATAGGAACTACTCACTAAAATCTCCAGAATTATCGTATCCATGTCACTTTCACCTCTCATAAAAGCAAAATTAATGCATAGGATTTTTAAAATCCCGTACATCATACAGGAATGAATCACACATTTCCAGATGATAATACTTAGTCGACTTTTAATTGGGACAATGTACAAATGTTCCCGCTTGTCACAAGTTGCACAATCTCCTTTAGTGTTGTCATTTATAATGTGTTTAGACTTTTGTAAATGAGAAATTTGCTTTTGATCGGATAATCTGAGCTTGTATGGAGTGCTTTTAAATGTTGAATTAATTTCATGAATGATCACAAGAGAAATCCAAGCACATTTTCCCAACTTTGCGGATAATTTGGTCCAAAAACTATTCCCTCGAACAGTCTGCATGATTTTACAGTAGAATTGATAACTTCTCCAGACTCCAGATTTTGTACCACAACTTGAAACATTGACTTCAAAAGTACTGATATTGATATAGAAATTTACAGTTTGATCCAATGTCGTACTGTTAAAGCTCGTAGTCCGCAGTCCGTCAAATAAATAAGAGTGAACCTAAAAACGGAATGGTTGCACATTTTTACACTGTGCAGTGAATTAAGGAATTAGACTGAGGACTGAGGTATTGAGCAACATATAAATCGGAAACGTCGGTCTGTTTAAATGTATTAATTATCTAGATCGATACGTGATAATATTTTAATTATTGCCGCCTCGAATAAGTCAAAGTTAATGCTGCTAGCTCAACCTTCTTTCCAGCTCTGCAATTACTGAATTTACGACATAATTACGGCCAAATATTGATATCTAAAAATATATCAATTATATCGATTTAATATGACTGGAATGTTTGACTCTAGGAAAGTATTACGGAAGACGCAAGCAATAAGATAGTTTATATGAACAGTGTAACATTTATTTCATCACAAGTGTACCCAAAAATACTAGAGATTACGTTGTATGCTACGGTAGGTTAGGGTAAAGGGCAAGCCAAATTATTCTGAGAGATAGTGCAATATAGTATAATACATAATATAATATTTTTATACAGTTCATTTGCTCATTTTCTGTTCAAGAAGAACCCGCATAAATTTATCCACGTGTGACTAATAGCGATCAGAGAACGCAGAAGAGAGGCAATAAAAATAATATGGGGCTACAGTATATATAGAATATTATGTAGTACATGTGTACACATGCACAGCAGGATAGAGATAGAGATAGATATAGAATAGATAACGTAGATGCAAAAGCGTAAATGCAGAAAATGTTGAAGAAGTATCAAGTGAGAAAACCGAAATCAAGGGAGAAATAGTTGGAGCTTCTCAAATAATCTCGTTTCCCTACCCTATCATCATTCATTTCCTCTGCCTTCATCAAGAAACGTTCAAAGTGCAATCAACTCCCGACTCTAGACTTTAGACTCTAGATTCCCAACTTACTGTACACTGTACACAAATAACTCCCTTCTCCACTGGAAATGTACTTCCAGTTTCCTCCTCTTTCTTCATCCAAGTTAATAGGTACACTGTACACTGTACGAAGTACAGTCATTGAGCAGAGGAACTCTAATTTGGCATTCATGTACATAACTAAACTGAAATACAATTACATGTGTGTATAACCAACTCATCGACATTGGCATCTACAATCTACACCATCAACCATCAACCATTCACCACCAACTTACACCAAGCCTATATAAGCTGTATATTGTACATTGTACAAACTAAAACTGAGGATCCAAAACCAGTAAGTACTGGGTACTAGGTAAAAAACTTGAGACAAAATGAGAAAAATTACAGACTCGAGTTCTTAGAAAATAAAAGTGGCTTTACATCCAACACCCAACACCCAACACCACTACTAACTACTAACGAATAATGTTATCAAGTATTTACCTTGTGTCTTGTGCCTTGTGTACTCTTTTTGTTTTGTATTTTGTAGCTTTCACAAATGTACTCTCTATTTTCCTGGTTTAGCTATGAAAAGAAGATGAAGAATAAACATAGATAGAGAATGAGAGAGAGAGAGAGGGAACTGACAGAAAAAAGAAAAAGTCTATGGGGGAAACACCTCAAGATCAAACTCATTCTCTCTATCCTCAATCCTCAACTTGAGGAAAGCTTATTAGCTTTTTTCTGATTAACTCTCAACTCCAAAAAACACAAAACACAAAACAAAAACAAAAAAGAGCCAAAGCAAAGAACATGGGAAAAAAGTTGGCGCTAAAACGGAAATTCCGTAATGTGCAGGTACTTTCTTCATCACCTTACTCATCTTACGGCTTTTACCTGCTTCTTGCTTCTTTACTGTGTATCTCGGGTTCATCAAATTATGTACAATGTACAATGTACATTAGACACGTATGCATAATGCATAGGCGAGTGTATCTTATTCCTGAGGTTTTTCCAACTCTACGAAAGTGATTCCGGAGAGATCAGAGAGCAGCAGAGAAAAAAGCATTTTTTCCAACTTTTGGATTTAGATTGGAATTGTTTTTACGCTTGAATAATGTTTAAGAAAATCTCAGATCTCATTCTTCGAAATCAACCCTTTAGATTCAAGGACCGCAGGTAGTGTTGATTCCAAGCTGAACAGCTCAAACAAGAGAATAGGAGTACAGTGTACAGTGTATAAAGAATACTTTTACGCGTTTAAACTTGAAACCTTTATTATTCGTATAGATGTATATACACCATAATATTATGCGCTTACATCTGAAGCATTGAAACATTGAAAAGTAATAAGTTTGTATCCACAAAATCATGTTAAAGTTACAGCCAAAGCCACCAATGCCGGTGAAGTGTAGGGACTACTGGAAACTTGAAGGAAAAGACAGGAGATGAGATGGAAAGGGAAAAGTACCTTTTGTAAACGAGAGTAAAAGTACCATATTACGTTTAGATAAAGACGAGGTGAGAGGAGAGAAAGAAGACAAGAGTAATCGTCCAGACGTTCTTCTTTCTTTCGACTTAGTTGAAGTCAGTTCAGTCGAGTTCATTTCATTTATTTTCTTCTGTGGATTTTTCGATGGTTCCTTGTTCTTGTCTTTGTTCTTGTCAGTCCGTCATTCGTCATTCTTCAGCTTCCAAACACTTTTGAGAGCAGTGAACTAAAATAGTAATTTACTCTCTTTTTCTTTCCACATTTAAACTTTCTTGATGTTCATTCTCAGGGAAACAGGAAACTGGAATGGCAGTGCTAAAAATTCTGTTTCTTAAATCAGAGGTTTGTAAATTATATAATTATATAAATGTACGTAACACATAAGGTAAGTGCATAGTTTGAAAGCTTTATTAATTTTAGCATATGCTTAATGCACAATCACCAGTGTAGACACTATAAACTAGACACTAGATACTAGAAAGATACACAGACTACAAAAGATGTAGAACAATTCTAGTGGAACTTTCTTCCTTGGAATTTGGAATTCATGGTTCGTAGCTTTATATGAGATAGAACAACTTTTGGACAAGTACGACAGATACAATTTAAGTGCACAAACAACACACTCCACTCCATAACACAAGTACTTGGAAACTAGATGAATAGACATCCATAAAATGAACCAGGAACCAGGAACCAGGAACTATTTTAGCAAACAAGTTACCACATTCAAACTCAAGCTCAAACTCAATACTCAATACTCAAGCTCGGATTCGGATTCGGATTCGGATTCAGATTCAAATTCAAATAAAAGTGACTCAATAAAACTTAGGTAAGTTAATGCTGTGAAGAAAATTAGAGAATGAACAAGTTTTGGTAAAAGAAAACCACTTTAAATCCACATTTTGGATTCAGATTCAATTACCTTTTCAAACTACACATATCCAACTTTTCAACATGAACTTTCCAAAAACTATAATATTATCTTTACTCTTTTCCACTTTTCTACTGTACATTGTGTATTGTGTATACTGCGTACACATTTCGTTACTGTAGAGTTGAAAGTTACGAAGCTGCTTCAATTTTCAATCCTTCATTTTCAATTAGATTGTTCGACATTTCCCTTCACTGCAGATTTGAATCTATCTTTTGGATTCTGAAGAATCCCAATTCAAAATCTCTAGAATTTGATCAATGACTCTGAATTTTATAAGTACAAATATGTCTATAAGCGCATACGTCCAGAATGTAAAATGCAGAGTTTTATTTTAACAAGTTCTTGCATCAAATATGGTGGTTGTTTATCAAAAAAACTAACGTGTGCCAAGAAAAGTGCTTGATGAGTTATGCTATACATTTTACATGTTTTCCGTGTTTTTTTTCAATAATTATAAATTATAATATACCCCATGACAAAGCAAATGTAAAATTTTGCTGCACATTATTGCCTTGTCTATAAGAAATACAACGGTAAGAGAAACACGAAACAAGAAACAAGGCAAAAAGGTATTGTACGTTTTGGTGATTTAAGATCTGAGACAATAAAATTGTTTTAGACTTTAGACATAGCAGAAAACAGTCAGAGAAAATAGTCTGTTTCTCAAGTATAAATTTATTCTAATTTATTTGAATTTGGATTAAAATCTGAAATCTAGATTGTAGATTCTAGTTTCTGGATTTAATTCAACAGGGGAATCGGATTAATGATTAGTCTTAAAGAATGGTAGGAGATACACGATACACGATACAAGATGCAAGACACAAGCAATAAATCCGAATTTAAATCCGAGTCCAAAAGAGTTGGAGAAGGAGAAGAGAGTCCAAAAGAGTTTGAGTTTTGAAGAGAGGTGAAAATGAGAGTTGACTCTTCTTGCTCCTCTTCGAATATTAAATTACGACTGAACAATGAACAATGAACAGTGTTCAAGGCAATCATGTAAACAAAAGAGAAGAAAACAATTCCAAGTTGACTGTACATATTTATACATCTGTAGATTGTAGATTTTAGATTGTACATGTTCTATTTTCTACATGTACATGAAATTCTACTACTATAATCTTCCGTTGCAATTAAATCTGCAACCAGACTACACTCAAAACACTCAAAACTCAAAACTCTAGACAAAATCCCCAACACTTGAGAATTTAACATTGAACATTTTGAACGTGGACTTGGAATTCAAAACGAGTCACAGATTCTGAGAAAGTGTTGAGTGTTGAGTTTTGAACAACCTGAAATGTTTCTACAATCTGCATAATTACTCTTGTTGTCTCCCTATTTCGTATTCTGTGTTCGACATTCGATACTCCGTGCTTCAAACTTGACAGAAATTGTTTATTGTTTCAGCTAGAGCTCCATACAAAATTCACAGAATAATGATGTAACAATACAAATACGAATACGAGTTCGAGAAAACAATAAAATTGAGCTGATTTTGCATTCAAAAAGATACCTTTTGAGACTTAGGTTTTCCATTTTACAACAACTCAATTTCACTTCAATTTTCTACATTTCTACAGTAAAAACTACACAACAATGTTAGATGTCGGGTGACCGGTCAAAATTCGCAGTTGACACGTTTTCATGATAATTTAGAACCTAAAATCTGCTATGACTATTTCACCAACAAAGCAAACTGATGGAAGCGATCATTGAAAGCTCAGGAAATTTCAATGTTCCAATGAACCTCGTACCTCTTGTCTCGTGTCTCGTGTCTCGTATTACTAAGGATTACCATTCACCATTTACCGTACAAAGAGAAAACGGTCAAAAAGAGGAAATTGGATAGAAATGATGTGTATTCATCTGGGACTGTTTGGAAAGTGGATTTTAAGTTGAGGAAAGAATAAAGAAGACGGGAAAGATGAAGGGATGAATTGAATGCCTATTTGTCCGTGTATGAGTGCTAGAGTCTAGTGTCTTTACCTTTACCTCTTCAAGCCTTCGAGTCTTTGAGTCTTCGAGTCTTCATACCGTCTTGTATATTGTATCTTGTATCAACTATCAACATCAACTACAGTTCAAAGGAGTGGAGTAAATAAATAGGGATAGCAAAGAAAAAAGGAGACTAATGTAACTTAATGTAGTGTAGTGTTGGGTAGTGTAGGGAAAATGGTACAAGAGGGTTGATTTTTCTCTCTTTTCTCTGTCTCTTTTTCTTTGCATTTCCCTTTTGAGGGTCTTTTCTTCGTTTGTATTTTGTACTATTGGAATTTAAGTAATGTAAATGTGCCAGGGAAAAGTTAAGTTATTTTCGTGTCTTGAACCGTGTACATTGTACATTGTACACTGTAGAGTACATTACTATAAAGTAAGTTAGTACAGTGTGGGGAGCAGTTTGCAGTTTGTAGTTTGTAGTTTCAAGTTTCTAGTCATCGTTATGTATAACGAATGTATACATAGAGTACAGTACAGTAGAGGATAGGCGAGAGACAAAGAAAACGGGAAAATACTGAAAATAGTGAAAATACTGAGGTAGAGCTACTGACAACTTTTATCTGTATAAATATACTAAATACTAAATAAAAGAGAAGAGAAGAGAGAAAGCCACGTACATACTACATATCTACATGCTCCATGTTCCATGTTACACGTAACATGTAAGACGTGGAGTGAGTGAGTCTCCTGAGAAAAACCCAAGTAAATTTAATTACCCGTCTCTCTAAATTCACTCCAAAATTCACCCCAGCCCCATCTTTTCCTGTCTTCACATCTTTTTCCCTTTTCTCTTTCCCATCCTATTACAACTACACATGTACACTGTACACTACAAACTTGGATACTTTCATGTATCTAAAATGCCCTGTACTTTCCTCATATAGACACATAATAGACACGGTATATTGTATATTGTGCAAGATACAAAACGAAAGACAAGTAAAGAAAACTCTGTTACAAATTCCGTCATTACCGTATTTATCTTTTTACCTTCTCTAGTCCAGTTAAGAAAGTCTCTGTAAAGTTTCCTCTCCTTCCTTTTCATCAGTGTGTCTAGTGTCTAGTGTACGTGAGGAGCGCGCACCCATGAATATTTTTTATTACAGAGTACAATGTACCATGTACCATCTACTATTTACATACCACACACATCAAGCAAGTACCATTATATTACGCTTTATTTCAAAGTGAAGTGAAAGCCCATTCATATTATTACTTATAAACATGGGTACAGGAGTACCTACAGAGGGAGCGAGCTAGACGAAACGAGAGGTTCTAAGATTATATTAACGTAACTGACTTCAAAAAACATTATAATTCAGTTTACCAACTGGGTCAGTTGAAACCGTGAAAACCACGAATAATACCGGGATTGCGGGTCAACGGATCATTATTGTGAAAAACAAACCTCATATTCGGATTCTATGTCCCCAAATACCCCATATTCTACACTGATCCAGGTTTTATTTGCTTTTATGTGGATTTTCTGCATTAAAAACCGACTAAAACCCGGTTTTTGGGAGGTTCCGGGAGTCGTAGAAAAACCAAAAATACATACAGCACTGACGGCTATAATGACAATGTCAATGCAAAAAACCGCATGTGATTTGGTCAATCCGTTAGGCTGGAACCGTGAAAAGGACAGACGGACGGACGGACGGACAGACAACATGATAGAATAAGGGGAGCTCGCTTCGCTCGCTCCCTAATATCTGACAAGAGACAAAGAGAGGAAGAGAGAAAAAAGGGAAGGCGGTATCTACAAAGATGAGCGTTACATTTAAATGTCTATGCTAATTAGTACTAAAGTTATGAAATTGTAAATTGTGAAATCCTCCACGAGCTACACGTATGTAAAATGTAAAGGGGGAAAATATATGTACAAATATTGCAATACATAGTCCAATTTTTGAATTTTCTCAGCTACGTTTTTGATCCATAAAAGAAGAAAAGATTGTTGTAGTTGGTAGTGGTTGCATATGAGTTTAATTGTAGATAGACCACAGGATTTTCATTATAAAAGTTGGACGTCAAAAATCGTTAAAGTTTCAACATTAAACATTAAAATTTAGAAATTAGAATGAACAAGACAATTTTCAGAGATTACATGTCACATGTGTGATTTGAGCTGTTGGAAGTTGAAGGTTGAGGTTCAAGGTGCAATCCTCGCTGAAAAACCCTCAAAACTTTTCTACAAAGTTTTTACAGGGGGATGAAAAAAGAAAAGGAGAAAATGTATCCAGGGCCCACGATCAAGGTTTTACACACAGATAGATGGATTCAGGTTTTAAAGGAGACGGAGAAAGAACGGGAAAACAGGGAAAGAGAAGATATTCTAGAATCTAGATTCTAGATTCTAGGTTCTAGCTTACGCCTATCAGTTCCATTTTATTTTATTTTATTTTCTAGAGACTTTGGACTCAGCTCCCCACGGGAGTTTCCCCCACTCGTCCAAAATTACTGATTACGCTCCACATCTTCACCACTCTCTCACTTCACTGTCACTACCTATATGTATATGTTTATGCCTCCGACTTTGACTCTGACTCTCCTTTTGACTCTATCTTTCTTTCCATCAAGTCATCGACTTGATTTGGTCGGTCATTGGTGTATTGCACGTGCTCCGCTTTCTTCCATAATTATTGTCATTGTTGAGATGATGGGAGCTCTTCATGGGCAATTCAATTTATTATATTAATTATTCCTGACCGGGGGTGAAGGAAATCTCAAGTTTGCTCATCTACCGTATTTTCTGATCAAACGTCAAAGGCTTATATATTATATAGCTAGACAGCTGTGATACAATCAAAAACTCACTAAATAAATACACTTGTATTCAGTCAGTTCGTAAAAACTGTACCCTCGATACTCGATACTCTGTACCACAAATCTTCAAGTAGCTTCCACAACTCCTGGGTAACTTTGTGATGATGTACGGTATGGCTTATGTTATTCATATACGGTATACGGTATACAGTATACGTTTTACCTTGTGCAAAATGTAGCCCTTTACATTTAGACGAGGAGTAGACGATTTTCCTATTCCTATTCGTATTCGTATTCAGGTCGAGGAAGCATTCCTATTTTCATTTTCCTATCTCATCATCCTCAAACATCAGCATGGTACACATAATATATACAAACAGAGGCGATGATGTGGTGTTGGTGTTGGCGTTGGTGTTGGAGAGGGTAAGTCAATAGCATTTTCCCTCATCATCCCATTCGTTTCATGTATAGAAAATTTCTCCGTTTTCCTCCTCCTCTCTCTCTGGATTCTGGATTCTGGATTCTGGATTCTCAATGTCAGTCTTATATCTTATATCTTGTAGTTTGTATTATCTTTGTACTCGGAATAAGGAGAGAGAAGATAGAGCAGCTCCAATGAAGCGGAAGAAAATCAATTTGTACCAATTTGCCATGTATTTTGTTTTCTCCATCAATTTCTCCTCTTCTCTTTCAGCTTTCAGTGTGTCTTACAAAAAGTCTGTAATTCCACTTGTAGTTTCTTCCCTTCTCCTTCCTTTGCTTTGGCTTCATCAGTTCAGCTTCTAAATTCTAGACTCTAGATTCTGGATTCTGGATTCTAGATTGAGTAAATCTTGTCTAAATATTAACTATACACGTAGAAAATTGTGGGTTGACCAACGTTTTATGTTTTATGACTCTGTATGTGATTTTTCCCTCTTTCTTTTTTCTACACTCACTTTCGATCTACGATTCTCCGAATCAAAACAAATTCTCTAAATGAATGAGCGACTAATTGAGATTCATATCATGACCACAGTCATAAAAACATAACATCAGAAATCAGAAACTTGGAGCTGGAAAGCCTTCAATATTGTTGATTTTATTATAAAATAAAGACAGATTTTAAAATTACAAAGGCTTTTCTTTTTTTTTGGCTTAAAAAAATTAACAGAACACAGAGCACAGAGCGGATAAATTTCAGTTACTTTGATAAATGTAAGAGTTTTTTGAACTCTTTTCTGAATTCCAAATTAAAAATGGAATAAATTACGGGATTCAGAACAGAATTCATGTATCCCAGCCAGGTCAAGGCTTCAAAAGTGGTGTCGGATGGAGGTGAATCCGAACAGCAAAACGGTGTCACTACGTACATAAGACTGAAGGGAAGCCAGCATAAGACAAAGGCCGCCATGATCATTCCCAATGTTTTAGCCGCATTCCGTTCCTTCCTCAGTGAGAATTTTTGTTTCTTTGCCATGAAATCTTGAAATTGTTGGGATTGAGATTTTGGCCGTGGAGGACGCGGAAGAACAATTGTTTTTGAGTTTGACTGTCCGGATTCCACTTTTTCAAGGAAGTCTGATGAGGAAGGATCATCATCATCCAATTCATCTAATGATTGTGAGTCTTCTGGGAGGTTGGTCTCCTTTGTCAAAACATGATTCACTTTGTTAAAGCTAATTTTTGCTCTTTTTCTTAATCTGTCTCGGAGGGCATAAAATATGAGGACGTAGAGCGTCACCATCGTAATCAACGGGAGGAATAGTGATCCGGATGCAGAATAGACAACGTATCCCCGAGAGTTCAACAGTTCACATCTTTTTGTCATCTCAATGTCTTTTAGCCAATCCTTGTCCCAGCCTAAAATTGGTGGTGATGATATCCAAACCGAAAGGACTGTGATGGCAGCGATTGTGACGAGCACTCTTCTTAGGGTCCGGCGTTGAATGTAATGAACGCCTTCGGTAACGGCTAAGGTAAAAAACATTAATTCAGTGTAATTCAGTATTTTTATATGAAATATCAAAGTAATCTTTCAATGTTATAGCTATTTTGTTTTACCTTTATATCTATCCAAAGCAATGCAGCAAAGATGTAAAATTGACATTGTACAAAGTGTAATGTCCAGAGTTATGTAGAATTTACAAGCACATGCTCCAAGATACCACCCACGTAGAACTTGATTTAAAATATTGAGAGGAAGAATGAAAATCCCCACTGAGAGGTCCACACAGGCGAGTGAGACTAGGTAAATATTTTGCGGGGTTCGTAGTGACCTCTGCCGCAAAACTGCGGTGATGACCAGAACATTGCCAAAAATTATTAAAATTATTATAGTACACAAAGGAATAAGAGTTGCTATCATTTCTTTCGTCCCCATCGCCATTACAAGTGGAGACGGAGGATGAGATGATGCTGATGATGATCCGTTCAAGTTCAACAAAGTTTCCATTTTGTTTTAAACACAAATGTCTAAATCACGGGAATATCTTCGTTCACAAGTAAGGGCTTTTTTTCAATGTAAATAGTTATCGAAAAACAGTAAAATTACTTTTTGAAATTATGGCCTAATTTTGTGTCCATTAAATCCATTTTACAGCGGTTATGTCTTTTCAACGTTCGAAATCACATAAATATTAAAGAAAAATCAAGGTGTTGACTCAAAAAACTTTCATACTACTGAAATCAAGTATATACATTGCAATAACGCTTTTCAATGTCAACAAATTCCAACTAATAAAGCCACAAATAAGGAAGTTGTGAAATTTTCTCATTTCTAGACTCTAGACTCTGTACAAAACTGAATTCAAGGAAAATATGAGTCCACAAATTTTGGGAAAACAGTCTTTCTAGGAAAACAACTCAACACCTTCACCTTCAAATTTGAATGCTATTATATATTTTAATTAGTAATACTCGTCAAATGTTTTTTGCTGTTCTTTCTGATCAGAATCGAAAACAATATAAGTATTTAGAGCATATTAAAATGACTGTGCGTAATGTTAAATTTTTATTTTAAGCACATATAGGCTAAACATTTACAGCAAGCCGCAAAACCGCATCTTAATATAGGTTACTGTTGAACAACGTACCCATGATTTTTTGCAATTTACAAAGTCATGCACGTACACATAAAATAAAGTTTTGTTTTCATAACAAAAATATGACCATGTTTTCTTCACTTTTGCCTGTACGTAAGCACACAAAATAAGCATGTGATATGTGATGTTCTCATGCTTTATATGTCACAGTGATACAGTGTGACAGTTTTGAATTTGAAATTTACCCATTGACATTTGATGAATATAAATTGAGGGTTTTTCCAGCTCCATGAATTTTGAGTATTGAGTTTTGAGTGAAAGACTGTTACTCTTCTGTAAAATACGATATCTTCTGCTGACCAAAGACGAAAGACACGCGTCCAAATAATTTCACGGTGGATTGTCAATTGTCACCGTCCATTTTTTCGAAACCAAATTTTGAATTTTGTCACGATGACTTTTTCCATCCTTTTTTGACATGGATATTCGTAGTACAAACTTTAAGCAGCATTCCTGTGCATTGTAAAGTTCATTAAATTGGTGCAGTTGAAGAAAGTAAAAAGTATTCATGGGGTTTTAAAGGTTAAAACGACATGTATAATTTATTAACTTATGCCTAAGCTCGTACAATTATTTGTCTTAGTGCTATTTAGTATTCAGTATTCAGTAGTATGTATTATATATTATAGCTGCTCTTAGGTATTTAGTGGGAACATTGAAAAGGAAATAAATGCAAATAAATATTGAACATTTTTCTCTCACGTGGTATTTGATTGAAACTTGACATTTGACATTGACCTTCTGTCTACAAAAGTAAGATACATAATGAATTCATATTAGCTATTATATGTACAAGATACAAGTATAAAAGAAACAAGGAAAGGTGCTAAATGCTAAATTTTTACAACAGTTCTAAAAAAACGTTAGTGTACTTGAAACTTGAAATATTCTCGATTTTCAATCTACAATTGACATTTTTTTTTGTATTTTGTAAGTCCTACTTCTCTGACACTATGAATCACAAATAACTTGAATGTAACTGGAAGCGGAAGTTCAAATAATAAATACTACCACAAAGAGTTTGTGGTTGACTTGCATGTTAATTATTAATTATGTGTATCATAACAATAACAATAATAAACAGTAGTAAGAACGAGCAACTGTTTCCCTCGCTCTGTCTTTCAAATGCATACCGTACTATTTAGTATAATAAATAAAAAGTAAAACTAATTAACATGTCCTTGTTCAAATATGGATATCAAATCTCCTACAGTTTTTGTTTGTGACGATTTTCTTCTGGTGACTACTGCTTCTGTTTCATCCACTGGTTTATCATTTCCATCAACAGTTGACGACTCTGTGAGTTCTGATGCAGATTGAGATTGAGAATCGAAGCTTTCTTCTTCCTCTTCCTCTTCCTCTTCTTCTTCATCTTCATCTGTGATAGAACCATAGCCAAAACCATTACTTCCCAGTTTGAGCTTATTAAGTTGTGGAAGGAAAGGTCCAGTTGGCCTGCGATTAGTCAGACTTCGTTTGGCTGGTTCTTTGTAGAAGAAAGAGAGGCAAAATACGCAAAATATTCATAAAAATAATTATGTACATGTATGTAAAAAATTACTGAACACTGAATTATTTTTAATAATTGCCAGTGTTTATCCTTTATGCAATATTATATGTTTATGGCATATTAATCTTTTACCTGGTTCTTCTTCTTCTACTTCTTCCTCCTCCTCATCTGCTTTGGTAGAGAATGAAACGTTTTGGGCGTTTGTATGTTCCAAGTACTGGGGATGTTCGTTGAAGGAGACGGAAGTTTTGGGTACTGTACTGTCATCCTTCTTCTGCTTGGGCTTCTGTACTTGAGCATAAAGAGGTTCCTCACTAAATCGGGGTGGAGACAAGCCTACTTTTTTACGACCACCGGAAGACTTATTATAAGGGTCATCTAATTCTATAGGTGGTGTGGCTGGTGTTACGACCAAGGAGTCAACACGGACGTAACCAGCCTCCTCGTCATCGTCCTCATTGGCTTGACCAGGAAGGATAACATTTTTATCAGTATTTATCACAACTCCTCTGCTCGATTTGGGTTTCGGACTCCTTGCGGAGTCATTGAGAGATTCTTGTATTCGTTGATGAAGTCTGTTCAGGCTTTCTAAAGACTGTCGTAAAATATGGGGCGGTAGAGGATCGGGTTCAACAATTCGGGAAGAATTGGTGTTAATCCCTTGGTCAATGGCCTCTTGAGTCAATCTGAATGATTAATAAAAAAAATGAATCAAGTCACAGGATTCCCAAAAAATGCATAAATTTACAAGCAGTTTGTATGAAATATGAAAAGATCGTTTATTAACATAACATTAAACAAATACAAAATATTTACTGCTAAAACAATTTAGTACTTTTTATTCAGTGTTTGAATTTCGTTCCTTTCTTCATCGTTGGACAGGACTGGTGTTAAATGACTTGAATCAACACCTTGTAAATACTTTTGTGTC
Organism: Sminthurinus aureus; assembly: GCA_034698265.1. Taxonomy (NCBI): domain Eukaryota; kingdom Metazoa; phylum Arthropoda; class Collembola; order Symphypleona; family Katiannidae; genus Sminthurinus; species Sminthurinus aureus. The sequence goes on from JAQGBH010000495.1 coordinate 37,789, forward strand.
ACTTGATGGATTTCCTCAATATTTTTGAATGGATTCTCCTTTTCGGCTGTTTCAATAACTTCGGATGCTGGTGATGTTGAGGTTCGTTTTAAACAAGCTTGAATTCTTTGATGAATTGCTAAAAGCTGTTGCACTTGTTCAGCTGAAGGTGGCGCTGGCTGTGACTCTGACTGTGAAGCTGGATTTTCTTCATTTAGAACAGCTTGGTTTTCTAAGATTGATGCATTGATAAGTTTTTTAACAATATCCTTGTTTTCTTGTCGCTGTGACCTCGTGGAGAGAACGAGAGGTAATTTTTCACCGTTTTTGACTAAGGTTTGTTGACAAACTTGATGGATTTTTTCCAGTGGATCTGGAGGAGCTAGGAATTTGACAATAATTTGATGAATTCTTTCAATTTCCTCTGCAGCAGCTTTTAAGGCATCCGGATCCGAAAGTGGATTATTATTATGTTGAGAATTTCCAGCATCCTCAACATCTTGTTGATTTAATGGATCAGCCATGTATTGTCGAACATGTTGATGGACTTGCTCTCTCATTTCAGGTGTGACTGTACAAATTGGAATTTTACCTCCTCTATTTGTATCTTTATTTGACAAGGTTTGAACACAAACCTCGTGGATTTTTTCAACAGAATAAGTTGGTTTCAACTGTTTTTGAGCCGTTTCATGAGCTGCGAGTATAGCTGCAAGAAGTTCAGGGGGAATTTTCCTGTTGTTTTTCTGGGGGTCCGAGTCAGAATCAGAATCGGATATTATTATGGGTATATCTTTGGATCCGTCCATTAAATTTTGAACGAGTTGTGACATTTCCTCCAGATTGGATTGTCTCTGCTCTGGAGAAAGAATTACAGGTTTGACTCTAGCTGGTCTTCCACGTATGACATCTTGACATGATCTGTGAATGTGCTGAAGAATATCCGAGCCCTCGGTGAATTGAATGAGATCTTGGTCATTATCCTGGACGAGTTGTTTTAGTTTTTCTTGATGGGTGTTCTTTTCATTCATTTTTAGGACAAAGGGGGGCAGCACAAAAGGATTGAAATTTGGATCTGATGAAGGTTCACTTTCAGGAGATGGAGGTGGAGTTGAAGAAGTTGAAGTCAACTTTGGCGAATCTGATGCTTTTTCTGCAGCCAGTGCTAAAATTTGATCAACAAACTTTTCAGCATCCTTCGCTTGCTCTTCAGTTGCTTGACTCTCCGCTTTGTGAATGATCGCATGAACAATTTCCCTTGCATTTTCTGTTTCTTTGTTCAGGTCAGGATCAGGCTTCATATCATCATTATTATTATTATTGTTGTTGAAAGTTTCTCCATTGAGACATTTTTGTGCTATTTTATGAGCAGCTAGAATTGATACTAGAGATTCCGGTGACACTGGACTCGCCTTTGATGTAGTTTCTTCTTGTTTGAATGATTCCTTAGGGTATTGATTTTGAAGAGCCTGTATTTGAGAAAAAAACAATGAAAGTCAATTACAAAAATTACCTGGATTTTCTGGGGCCTGGAGCCTGGGGCCTGGAGGCGTTTGGTTTAAAATTAAAAGTACAAAAGAGAAAAAAAATAGAAAAACAACATACGGCTTTAATTAAAAGTTTATCCTCTTCAGACGCTAGAATCAAAGAATTTTGTGGAACTGGAACACCGTTCATCACCTTCTGATTGATTTCATGGACGGCTTGAACGGTGTCAAAAGGTGAGGCGGAAACATTTCTTACTTTTTCAGTCACTTGCTCATGAACAGGTGGCGCATTGGCATTGGTAAAAACGTTCTTTGTTGTAAGTTTTTCTTCCCTGATGATATGATCGGATTTGGAATTATCCTTTTCCTTGTTATTTAAAGATGAATAGTTCTCCTCATCTTCATAGTCCAGTGCAGGATTGTCAATTCCATGGATTGAAACTTTTGAAATGTTCCTCTTTTGATTTTTAAACTCTTCTTCAGATTCACTGTACACTTTGTCTGCTCTTCCGCTGATAAGACAATATACGTAAATTACGAGACCAACAGCAAGCTACAAGGAAAATTATCAAAATTTAATTAGTCATTAGAATTTGCAGTAGTATTTGTAATTTTTACGCAATATCAAATCTTCAATCAAACTTCACAAAATTAGTGTAAAAAAGTATTTTAAATCGTAAAATTGTAATCTCACCCAAATTACAAATCTTATCCACGTGGCGTATGAGAGCTTGAGAATCAGGTACGTATTGACTAGAACACTTAGTCCAGGAATCCACGGGAGTAAAGGTACCTTTTGTTTTAAAAAATGAATTAGGTTGAATTAGAAAACTCGGCTAATAACTGATACTATCAAAATAATATTACAGATCACAGCATTTAGGTTTGTGTACAAAATATATTCTGTATATATATTCTTATATTGCTCCGCAACTCACCTTAAAACCTAAAGATATTCTAGATGTGGGTTGAAATGATAGAGAAATTAAAAGACAGAGCAATGCAACTCCAATGATTGAAAGGGGTACAATCAACTCCCACTCACGTCTAGATAGATTTTTTTCTCCCAAAATTGCTGTTCCACAAAATGCAAAACAAAGAAGACCTAATACCAAATAGAACAAAAAGTTAAAAATCAAATTCTACAGTCATCAGTAATATATGTTAAAAGTGCACAGCATTTTTCTATACAAATGACAAATGAAGAATGGAGGTTTAAAAATTAAATCAAAACTCACTATAAATTATAATCGTCCACATGGTATACGTTGATGAGAGTCTTGTAGGTACTTTTAAATTTTTCGAGTTAAAAATTTGAGAGGACCATGCTGAAGCAGTTATGGGCTCAATTGAATCATCAATACTTGTGTCATCCTCTCCAGTATCAGACTTGCGGTATCTTAGCATTAGAACACATATTGCTACTAGTGTGTACCTGTACAGGATACAGAATGCAAAAAGAGTACAATATTCAATATTCCCTATTCCATACTTCACAGTCTACATTTATACCATTTTGTATGACTTGTCAAAAAAATTACGCTGTTAGAGTTCCGATTGACATCATATCGATAAGACTCGCCAAATTGAATAACCCGGCCATAACCGCTCCCAAAACGCCACCAATCAATGTTGCCCACATTGGTGTTTGAAATTTTGGATGGACATATGCCAGAAATTGAAACAAAAGACCGTCCTTTGCCATTGCGTAAATCACCCTTGGCATAGGAAACATACATCCAAGCAAACTACACAGAAATTCAAAACAAAATCAGTTATTATTACACTCTCGTTTTACATGATTATTTCTTCATAACACAACGTTCAATGCTCAACTCTTATTACAGTTAAAAACAAGGAAAAAATGACGAACCTGGTCGCTAATCCTAATAAAGCTCCGACATTCACAATCCATTTTCCTACAATGAATCCTTCATATTCAAAGGCGAATGGCAAGGGGGCGTCTTTGTCTTGGCCTTGATTTTCAACGGGATGGTAAAAAGAAAAAAAATGTTAGTTTGTTTTGGTGTTAGTAAAACTGTCTAGAGTCTAGAATCTAGAATAAAAACATGAATATACATAAAATATCTATTGGATGATATATTTTTCCTTGTTCTTACAGTAATAAGGCAGCATCATGGTCATAACGGTAGAGATTCCAAAATAGGCGAGGAAAACAAAAAGTAGAGATAGAACGATTGCAATTGGGATGGATCGTTTAGGATTTTTTGCCTCTTCCCCTGTAGTAGCAATCACATCAAATCCAATGAACCCGTAAAAACAGGTTGCTGCTCCCGCCATGACGCCACTCCACCCGAACGGCGTAAATCCCCCTGCACCAATTTCTCCAGTTGTTGAAGCATTTGTACAATTTGGATAATTAGCTGGGTCTATTGTCCAGTTACTAAATTTTGCTGTTGAGAGTTAAAAATAGAAGGGAAGAATCATGATTTATTCAACTTTGAGTACAGTATATATACAGAAAACTGTGAACCGTAAACAAGTGTTCGTAGGTACAGAGAAAGAGCGAGAGATACTCACCGTATATACCACCAGCAATAATGACAAAGAGAACGACGAGAAGATTCAACACTGTAAAAACACTGTTGACCAATGAAGATTCTTTGACGCCAAACATGAGGAGCAATGTGAGAACGATGGTGATACCAAAGGCAAAAAAATCAAAATAGTGTCCAAGAAAGGACACATCTATAACTCCTACACTTTCAAATGCATGTCTCATGGCATTATTTGTAGTAAGGGAGTCCACATATCCACTGTATCCTTTTGCCACGCTTGCAACTCCTGTAAAAAAGATATTTAAAACATGATATCTTAATGGACAAAAAGAACAATCCATAATTCATCAAGACACAAGAATAACGAATAAAGAATGTACAAATTTGATACAGGGAAAGTAAAAAGTCTCACCTATCACATACTCCATGATCAAATTCCATCCCACAATGAAGGCAATTATTTCTCCTACACAAACATAAGAGTACACATATGCACTACCCGCCTTTGGTACACGAGACCCAAACTCGGCATAACACAGACCTGCAAAAAGTATCATTTTTATTACTCATTAATAATCATTATTTATTCACTTATCAAAGACATTAGACATAAACTCAAAGTTTTGAAAATATTATCCTCCTATTTTCAAGTTTCAAGTTCAGTACATCAAATTGCAAAAACTTGCTGGCACCACGTGTTGTGAATGATTTACTCTATACTATAGGAAATTATGTAACATATTTTTATATATATGTAATATACTGAAGTTCTTATAATTGACTGATACTCGTACACATTATTATAGGTAGTAGATGATATTAACAAGCATGTACGACAATTGAGCTTTATACTTATTACGTCCTACGATGTTTTGGATATTTTTAATGTATGGATTATGGATTCAGAATTAAAGATAGGTGCAGAGACAAAACTACGTATCACTACATTAGTAGCAATTATCCATGAATATTGTTCATCTCAATTTCCGTATAAATAATTCTGTTTGGTTTTGTTCTTAAACATTAAACTGCGGCATTTAGCACTTCCAAACTCCTGTTAGTGAGAACACATAGTAAAACATTTTTACTTTCAATGAACGACTGCATCAAATCAAAGAATAATTTCCCTTTCAGCTTTCAACTCTGAAATCAAAAGTCTTTCAAAAGTCTAAAATTACTTAGACTTAAGTAACAAATTATAATTAGTACTGACAACTTGTGACTTGTGAGTACTGATGGTCAATATAATAATATAGAAGCGGAAGACATTAGAAGATTTCATTTCTTACTGCAATTGTCTAACGTCTACATTCTACATATCTAATTTCGTCATATGTAATGTATTGTCTATCTAAGAATTAATTGTTTGTTTTGTAGTCTAAACGGTTTCACAGTATGCACAGTACGCAGTACTCAATACAAATGATGCATTACTAATATTATGATAGATGAGCAAAGACTTGTATCAACAATATAAGTCATCAATTTTCACATTTCCTAGATTGTACTGACTACTGTTCTGACATGGAACCAAAAAATTTATCTAATTCCTTGTAAACTAATTAGCGCGATGATCTAATACGTAAATCGTAGATCGTGAATTTTAGTTCATAGGCAATGAAAAAGAGAGACGCCACAGCAATATTTTACGAATGGTTATCTAATTACACATGAACATTCAAAATTCAAAAGAATATGAATGTAATAATTAAACGTAAAGGCAATAGGGAGTAAAGTTAATGTAATTAGTGATTACCTGCAAGAACTGAGGCAAATGCAGCGACAAAGAATGAAATTATTACTGCAGGCCCTGCAGATGCTTTAGCTGAAAAAAACAGAACAAAAAATTAAAAAGAACAGAAATAATTATTAAAGGCTTCGTGTACATTATGAATTTTGAACAAAAATATATAAAAGCTTTGACAATTTTTTTGACATACCTACCGATCCTGCCAGCACATAAATGCCAATACCCAAGGTGCTACCGATGCCAAGCAACGTGAGGTCGACGGTTGAGAGTACACGATGAAGCTCAGTTCTCGTCTCATCACTGTCTATAAATTTTCGCCGGAAAAATTTCTGTATCACCGTCATTCTGTAATTTTATATTGTTTCAAAAATAACAAAAATTGAATTAAGGACACTGATTTCACTTTCAAAGTTAGAAGTTTGCTGCAAACTGTTTGCACATCAAAGATCAAAGATCAAACTAAAACCAAAACACCATGTAGTTAACAATCACATATCTAATATCTGACGGTAATTACTTAATTACATTAACTAATTATTATGTAATATTGAAGTTCTCCATTCAAAAACAAACACACAAAGTAAAAGTTGCACGCCCGGAGATCGGAGAACACATAGGAATTTACACGAAAATGTTTTTTAAATCACAGTCAGTGAGACAATAATATATTATGTACACAAAGACACAAAGGACATGTGTCTCTCAACTTTCAACTCTGAATAGTGAGTGTGCCTGTAATGTGTAATGCACAGAGATAATGGGAAGAATAATTTTATTATAATTCATTTACTTTATAGAATAAACATGAAGGAATAGGCACTCGATAAACGATAAATAAATACATAACAATCAATACAAAACACAAAGTGCACAGGATAGAGGGAAACAATTGACATTCAAGTGTTGTCTGCTGTCAATCTAAAATCTAAACGTTCTTGTCCCAATTTTGAATTCATGCTAAAACCAGTCAGGATCACACAATCATTATCACTTTACAGTAAAAAACTATCATTTGTGTGTGCTACACATTACACACTACACATGCAGAGCATAAAATATCTAGTTGTATATTTTACAAGTTACATGTAGTTCACCTAAAATAGTTCACACGCGCTGGTTGATACACTTTACATAATTCCTAAAGCGTACACTGATACATAAAATACATGCACACTGAAAACTGAGACAGACAAAGTATAAAGTGGATAAAATTGAATACATTTAATTAGTTTCAAGCATTTTAAAACTATCAATAAATATCAATAAAAAACTGTCAAAACTAAAGTCTCAATATTGCCCCAAGGCAAAGTAAAAATCTACATCTTTATCACACAAACAAAAATTAAGCTTATGTAATAAAGTCGAATGGAATCGATATAATGGTAGATAACTCACGTACTCACTTGCACGGTTACAAACTACAGACCAACTATTCATGATTAATTATCAATTACTATCTAATTCACTACTTGTTTTTATTGTCTGTCAATCCTTACTAGTTTTTTTATCCTGTCTTTAAGTTGACAGTTGACAAAATGCAAATGCAAATGAGAATGACCAAGTAGGAAGAAATTCACCTAGTGCTCAAAATGTATATTGTATAATATTGTATAGCTTGAATATTCTAAATATCTCATTCCATAGAATATATCAGGACATGAAAATACTTGACACTGTACACTATACTGCAGAAAATGAATCATAGTATCAGAGTACTTTGGAGCTTTATGTGTTGTAAACGTAAAATTTTGATGATTTGCAAATTGTTTATAACTTACTCCGCGTGGTCTTAAAGAAAGTATTTTGAAAATGATGATGATGATGAAGAAGAAACTCAAGACTGAGCTGAACTCAGCACTGGACATGAAATGAGACAACGTTAGTATATATATTCCTTACACAGTTGAGCATTGGGATGAGCGAGAAAAATCTTTAGATTGGAGATTGGAGATTTGAGCAAAGGAAAAACTCGAAGCAATTCAAAATGCGCGAGTAGAAAACACAAACCACAGGATTCCAAATTAGCTAAATATTATAAAGTCAAACAACATAATATTCACAATTCACACTATACAACTATACAGATATATTTATGCACTATTGAGTATAGCAGACGCTCTGAGTTGTAATATCTACCTACTAGGTACTAGATAAGTATTTTTAGAATGCAATTTTCTATTAGTATTAGCACACTACATGCTAACATGAATACTGAATACTGAATATGAATGACGACTGACAACAAAAGCCATCGTGATAAACGAAATGAAGGTTGAGCTTCTTCAATCAGTAATACAATATAATATTGTGTTACTTTTGAGTGATGGATCTATACATAATACAAATACATTAGACATACTATTATTTAGTTTAGTTTGTTTTGTTTCTAGTTTTAGTCAGTCTAAACTTTTTAGTCAAGTTTTTTTATTTTCTCATTGACTTGGAATCCATTTAAACCCTGCAAGTGTATGTATACGTATATTTCGAATAAATTTACACTGTACACTATATACATGACATTGCAAAGAAATGTGTTACATATTTCGTCTAGATTCTGTAGATGTTATAGACATGAAAAAGTCAACATTTAGAAAAAGTATGTTTAAAACAATTTAAAATAAGCTATCCTTCACAAACTATGTACTATAATATAGAAAGTGTTCTATATGAGTCTAAAGTCTGTAATATTATTATTTATTATTCTTTGACTATATTTCATTTTGATGTAACTATTTACGTATTACATGTTTTGTATTATACTAATATATGGGCAGAGTGAATAATAATTTACCATTACACGTAATATTCTATTAGACTTGAAGGTTTTAACCAGTAGTTAAATTTAAAGTCTGTTAACTTTATAGTGTAGTGTACTAACCGCAAGCATGATAACAACAGAGTAATTGTAATGTGTTAAATATTATCGCTACTAATAGCTCATAACTAATAACAAAGCCTATTACTGTACTAAACAGCGGCACGACAACGGGTGTATTATTATAGATGCTTTATTGCTTATTACACTCATCAATATATCAATTCATCAGTGTATTATGAATTACAACATATCATTTTCAAACACACTGATACAAAAGCTACAAAGACTAGTTATTGAAATTGCAATTCAATAACACTTGATCATTTTGTCTTCACCATCATCATCATTCAAGCTCTAAATTCTAAATATTTTCAACATTGGTAACAAAAGTTACACTATTGACTATTGACTATGCATCAACCGTCTGAATTCTGCATGTTGTATGTTATATGTGGTGAGTATATGACATATTATACTATATGTGTGAAGAGAAAACGATACATTAATAATTTATACACGTAAAACTTAATAGTACAAATTCGTCATGAATAAATTTTTTAAAGTGAATTAGCACATAAATATTGCTTACATCTACATTGTACAATGTACAATGTACAGTGTAAAATGTAGTGATATTTTAAAATGTGTGATTATGCATGCAAGTCAAAAGAATGCTTATCACTGCTAATTATAAAACTACCAGAAACATATCGGAGTTACTACATACTAGAGAGAGGGAATTTATATGCTCGTATAATAAATATTACAACTTAATAATATAATTTGGAAAATGGTCAATCAAATAAAATAAGAGATTACGCTGCTCATTCACATCCAAGTATGTACTTGGATTTTAGGAACGTCGGTTTACTGTTCACTGTTGCCTGATACTGATCACTGGTCGTTGTTTAAAAAAGTACAGTATATCATTAATCATTAATCATTAGCTTTTGAAACGTCAATAGGATGTATCGTACTACTGTAAACACAATCAACAGGGGTACATATACGTGCGTTTCAATAGGTGAATATGCATAATACATAATCCACTTTCCATAAAACATGGTTTACAAAAAAATAAATGAATGCGGTTTCATGCTTTGTATGGTACTTCAGTGTAGCCCAAGCCAAGTGAACATAACGCATGAAACGAAAACATAAATATAATTTGCAATTTGTAAAACTTTTTTGGTATTCAAATGGAGAATTAACTGTAGCTTCAGAGAAAGCGTGCATTTAATTGCCTTGCAGAAGAAAAGGTTGTGCATAGCAAGTAACAAATAACGAATGATGTGGACTTCGGACGATATTAAAACTTGAGATGATGCCGAAGTATGTGTAATGTGTAACGCATCACGCAGATATAGATTACAAGTACAAGAAAAAAAGGATAAAGAATGAGGACAAAAGAGCGTAATTTGAAACTTTTGTACACTAATTACTACCTGACTTTGGAAAGCGTCATTATAGATAGGTCTAGATCAAGGTTGAAAACACATCTCATTTTCATTCTCATGTAGCTTGTACGTAAAGTGCCAATGTACAGAATCCATAATATACACAACATAAAATATACAGTCTACAGTATATATTGGACCTGTGTAATCCGGAACATTACATAGGAATTTTGCTTTGTCTTTGTCCCTTGATTTGCCATTGTACAATAAGAACTGATTTCAGTCACAAAAACCAGAGTTCTGATGTAATTAGAAAAGTCAATACAAAAGCATGATTCGTATGTACAAATAAGTACAGTCAATTTGAATGAGTTGTTAGTACAAGGTACAAGCAACGAGCTTTTAATGTCATTGCATTAGAATTTTTTAAAATACTAAGAGATTTTAGTTTTCATTTTTTCCGTTTTCCAGTAGTCATCATCGTTGTATTGACCGCTAACTACCATGTACTTTGGTTACATGGATTATGGAAGAATTGGTCACGAGCTTAATCAATGAGCTATTGGTGTACAGTGTGTACTGTAGACTGTTCGCATAATTAGTTTTTATACTCAGAGGCTCATTTTAATCACTATACAACTTGAACTCTTACCTTTAGCTTGCATGCACTTGCACTATGATGACAAATGATAACTAACGTAGTTTACTTCGTATTTGTATGAGTCTAGAATCTTGTATTAGAATTTATGGGAACTGATAGCTTAATTACGCTTTGAATACGGAGAAATTTCGAAGCCCAAAGATCAAACATCATCATTAGTTATGTGCTTTGCTATTACTTATTTTTCTGCTTCCTACTTTAGTATTTTACTACTCCTTTTTTCATGCATAAGCAACTAATTATATAATGTAAAATATGCCAAACGACAATTAGGAAGGACTAGAACGGCTTCCAATTTTATGTATTAAAATTATGTAACGAGTTAAACGTGTACTGAATATCTCATATATGGTATATGGTACGTATAACTTTTATCGCGTATGAAAGTGTTTCTGTTGCAAAAACGTTTTTTTTGCCAGAAAACATCAGAAACTATCTAATTGTGCATTTTTATGTTTCCATATTCATTAACGTTACTGAAGATTCATTGAACTTGTCGCCAAGATTTTTCTATTATCTAATTTCCTTATTTTCTGTAAATATGTCAAAACGCAATATTGGTAGGAATTTCATTCTATTTATTCATGAACAAAGTCCATGTCCATTTAAAAAAGTCAATTGTAGCACGTCGTAAACGTACATAGACCTTATACGCAGAAAAACAAATGGCACAGTTATCTAAACTAGAAATATTGCCTTTGAAAATGATGATGAAACAAAAATGTACTTTTTCGGAATCATTAATTTTTATACGATTTATGCCATACAGAATATATTATGGTATATACAAATACTGGAGTAATTTTTCATACACAAAATGTTTCCCATCGTGACTCATTTAAATACAGAGATAAGCTTTATTACATACTAATAAAAAGATATTGAACTCGAAAAATATATTATGTATATATGTATGTACGAATTAAAAATCAAAACAAAAACAACGTATAACTGATACACAAATCATACATATTTTACATTTTACACACATTTATGTGCACAAATACATTTAAGGAGGAATCGTATGAATTTTACGCTGTGTTATGAGATAGCATACAGAATAAAATTGGGCTTGCAATGTATACATTATATACATATGTATATATATATATGGCTATACATGGATCGCTAATAATATTTAATGTGATTGAAGACTTGAAGATGTAGGAAATGGGAAATGACGAGAAAACTTCTACCTTCTGCAATGATATTGAAAAGTTACACACATACTTCGATGAATGAAAGTTCATGGTGTTAGCCTTGCTGTGTATATACATACATGTGTAATATATATTATATTTTGCTTGCATTTAAAATTTAACATTTAACTCCTGTTTTAGCCCAGGACATGACATGAATATACAATAGATTAACCATGCCGCTCATATATATATCATAATATCATCATATACTTCTCTAAAGCCACAATTCTGTCTGTCTGTGTGTGTGTGTGTCCGAAAAGTGGTCGAAATAAATAT
>JAQGBH010000496.1:0-49809 GCA_034698265.1 Sminthurinus aureus
ATTACGTTTTTGGACACTTAAGAGGATACTTTCGTCACTTTTGTTAAATCATGGAGCTGCTTAGTAAAAAACTGTATCCAGAATGTGAAAACCCCAAGTCAATCCGTTGTGTCCTCTGACCTCTAGGTCGTTCTATATAAATTTTCTCTTTCATCTTTATATATATGATTTTTCTTTTATTCACAATTTTTTTTCCACGTTCACTTGGGTTTTTTATTTCATCATTTCATGTATTTTCATTAGATAGGTTATTTTTATTTTTACAAAAATCAATCACCATTCTAGATTTTTTTTATCAATGGCAAAACATTATAGAGGAGAAAGTTTCTGGTAGGTAGTTGTACTTTGTATATTTATTATATGGCAAAAAATTAGCAGAGTGAAAGCACCGTGACGAAACGGATGATGATGGTGATGTTAAAGTTGATTCTGCAGGTTGAAAAAAGTATCTAAATGGTTCCGTCACAATTGTGTAAACCCAAGTCACCCATGTTGACTTTCTCTTATAATGAAATGGAATAAAAAACAGCCTGGTGTATCCAATCTCTTTAAATTCTAATGAAAAAGGCAGGAGAAATCATTTCATACAGTACTTAGACATTTTGAAATGACTATTTTTATTGTATCTTATTGTATTCTTTTATTCTTAATGTATTCTTATTGTCATAATATGGAATATAATATTATAGAATAATGTACAGACATATATATATATAACTTACCATTATTCATCATCAATGGAATATGTACTACGTTACAAAAACTAATTTTAGCTAAATCATCGAAATTCCTATTTGTAGTATTATTCTTCGTTTGCATATTGGATATAAAAGCTGGATCAGGATTCGTAGTCAAATTTAATTTTGTTACTGTTTGAATATCAAAAAGATTAGTAGGGCTCAAAGATTTTCTTGGACACTGAGATTGGTCTTTAAAGTTACTACCTACACCTATTAAAAAATCAATGTAAAAAGAGATTTAGTTATACTACATTTCAAACTTGTTAACAAAAAGACTATAATTTTGAATGGTAGAAAGTAGAAAGAGAAAGTTTTTTGTTCTTGTCACTTGACACAAAAAAAACGAGGGGAGAAAGAAAAACTTACTTAGTATTTTTATACTTAAAATAGCACCATCCTGTAACACTTGTCCTAATTTTTCTCCAAAATAACTCCCTTCTTCATAGCCTTCATATGGATGCACTGGACGTGGTACAGCTGTACAGTTGACCCATCCCATACCACAATTTCCACAAATATGCTTACCATCAGAAATAGTTTTTGTATGCAAGTTCACAAGTGATTGTAGAAATATTTTATTCTTCTGAATATTCCATGCATGGTATTCTGTACATGAGTTGATCGAAAACCACATTAAATTTTTCGAGCACATGATATAATAATATTATGATATTTAGGGTAAATAAGTACTACCATATCGCATAAAGCAACTGTACATAAAAAACACCTAATATTATAGATATGAATTTACCGAATTCGGATGCAGTTAATGGGACCAAATATTCATCTTCTTTTGGAGGTTGTATATTAGCTTGTACTATAACCTTAGAAATTAAAGATGGTCCTTGCATCTCAAAGTCATTCCATAACCAGTAAAATCCCCTAGAATTTTGGAAATAAATTGGTGGACTAGTTTCCAATCCTAATGGCATCAATTTGGGTAGTAAATTGTAGATAGTAACAGCTGCAAAAATAACTGTGATTCCAACCAGGCATATTGTTTTCCTTTTAGAGTTTCTTGCAGGACCTTTAATTGTCTCCATTGGCATTGCTCCTATTTAGCAACTATAGATCCAGATTTTTATGCATTCAACTTCCTTTAAAACTAATAATTATTATACATCATGTATAATCATTTTGATACCCAATACCCACATCTCACAAAACATATATGTGTAGAATCCAGTCGGAAGTCGGAATTTGTTTTCTGTTTTCAATTTTTTTTTTATTTATACTGATTATAGATTACAGACTGCAGACTGCAGACTGTAATTTACAGTTCGTTTTTCGGGTTACAGCATTTTCGTTTTTATATAGTTTTTAACAAAAAAGTTTCCTCAACAGTCGACTGTTGAGCCAGCGCTACTCTAGAGTCGAGGCTCAACTCTGTATATACTGTAATATAACGATTAGATTATATTATTTGTAGTCTCCAAGACAATTGAATTCATAACATAATGTAATAAATCACGCACAGCATTTTTTATCATTCATCGTGTATTTTTTATAATATTATGGTGTACAATGAATTCAGTATAACATCTGTAGTCGCAATCGATGTCATACTTCAAATTTTTGCGGAAGTCGAAAAAGTATTTATAATATATTACACTACGTGCTAACATATATTATAAGTAGATCGTGATACATGCAGTTAGAGTAAGATAAAAACTAAAATTCATGTAAGCAAGAAACTTATTTTAAAGGAAAGACATAAAAACAAGGGACATCACTACAAAGGGACTTTATACTAAAGTTCTATCCTTAATTGCATTGAGCACATACATTAACTTGACATAGTTATTACTTCAAAATTCTATAATATGCTAAAAAATAATTACTTTTATTACTAAATGTTTATTAACAGTAATAAAATAAACTAAACATACTACAAAATATTTTTTAAAAAACTAAAAAATATAGTGACTGTAACTACCTTTTCCACAACATCATTACCGTGAGTTTTATTGCTTTCAGCCATTATTATGTATAATGATTATTTAACTACTGTTTGGCGAGATAATTGAAAACTTTTGTAAACCTGAACAAACGCTTATATCCTCTCATTTGTAGCAAAACATTGATTTCATAATAATATTATATTATAGTCTTTTAGATCTGAGAAAAAAATTTAAATATTGAATACTCTGCGCTTCTGCGTGAAAGTTATGTAATTATTATTATTGTTACATATTAGAATTGACTAGCTAAAAAAGTAAACCGATTTTAAGACGTCATTTAAATTAAATTTTCCTTTTCGTGGAACGTCCAATAAAATTGTATTTAGTTTTGTTTTTGATGAATCAATGAGTGAATTATCGCCAATGCAATCACTATGAAAATAACAAAAAAAAACAGCATTATTAACAGAAATTTTGTATTTGTACTGAAAAATTAAAAAATTCTTTTTTTCAAGTAATTCAGTTAGAAATAAAACCTTGTGTTTTACTCACCCATAACTATATGTTTCAGTTAGAAAATCGGATAAGTCTTCTAAGATTGGTTGAGAATGAAGAGCAACAAATTGTTCACGGCAAACCTGAAACATTACACAATAGAAATATTGAAACATCAAGGCATTCTTATTATTCATTACTCATTTAAATATAAGTTTCTATTGTTTGTTGAGCAATTGAAATGTTAGTGCTTCTTCGTAACATGTAACATAATATATTGAATATTTTGACTGTGAAATTACACATTAGTTTTTCAAATGTAGACTTACTTTACTCATAATGTCAACCGTCAAAGGATGAGTCCAATAGCAATCATGAATGGATATAAAGGTTATTCCCTGACGCTCACAATTTAATGAAGTGAGCATCATATGACTGGAATCCAAAGAGTGAATGTAATTTGGAGGAAAGGCATTTTTTTGCTTCATTACATTTGGACGTCTAACATTCAAATAATAATAATAAAGAATTGTATTATTCATATTTCATATTCTTTTAACCAAATGGAAATAAAATTCATAATATTCTTGTTCATGTCAGGAAATATTCTTACTCGTAGGTGTCGTAGGTTCCCGTTTCAGGTATTTTGTGTGGATTTCGTGGATCTACTAGGGGTTTATGAATTTTAGAATAAGGCTGAACAACTGGCAGTCCTAAAGGAGTAACCCACTCGACGTTTTGTCCACAGACTTGAGAAATGAGTCGAGCGCAGTCCGTAAACCAATCCTATAGAGCATGAATTTAACATACAATACAACCATATAAAATAATTACATAATATAAACTATGAACCATAATAATATGTAAGTGCCTAGTAGTTTATGTACACGAACATTACTCTCTAATCTCGAATGGAAAAAATTTTCCTACCTGGATCTCTTTTGTAGACGTAAACATTTCTTGAAGACTATCAAATGTTTTTTGAACTAAATACAAAGAGGCAGGCCAAACATGTTCTTGAGGAAACTCGTCAATATCTATAGGGAGAAGCGGAATTCATCATTCATTATTTAAAGAACACGACTTATATCTGAGCAAAGTTTTAATGTCTTTACAGAATTATAGAATATTATCAATTATAAGTAGAATAAATTAATCTTATTGGGAAAAAAAAAAAAGTTAAAATGGCTTACCTTTAAGTTGTTTTGCAATTTGTAGCTTAGCACCATAACGTGTTACACCATACACAGTGGTCATTATGGTTTGTTTAATCACTTTCCTTTTAATAAATCCATCTAATATTTCAGCAATTTCCACACCAATTGCAGCATCGATAACTCTTTGTTTCTCTACGAGAGCAGCAACATCACTGTAAACATCTTGAGGTATGGCACTCGGAACCAAATTGACACTCTCTGCACCAGCTTGATCTCTGCCAAGAGCTGTAATTTTAAATCCATCGTAAATATTTAAATTACATACATTTTTTTTCCTGAGCCTTGGAAATGTGTAACTTTTAAAAATTCCATAATCCTAGATTTGATGAACTTAATCCATAACCATATAATATGCTACGATGGTAATTCATCAAAGTCTTTCGTACAATGTATTAAAATTACCTGCATAATGTTGTAAACCATTGCAAGAGCCATCTTGATGAATTGGAAAATTTGACACAAACGACTCAGGATCTCCACTTTTAATGACCTTCACTATTTCCATACAGGCTGCAAGTGTTTGCCAAGGCTCATCAGATTTCATCCACCATTTCCGACCCTAAATGAAAGGACAAAAATATAACATATTTGTTTATCTAGTTACATTTTACCGAGTCTGAAACTGATTGATGGTATAATTTTGAATAAATTATGCCATTATACATTACAATACAACAATAACGGTGTATCCCCCAGTTAGGAGGGCTCAAAATAGTTTCTTCTAGTACATAGCATGTAAATCTACACTGTTAGATTAATTACCTTTAATGGGTTTTCAGCAGAATCAAAGACTTCATCCATTATTTCGTTAGCGTACCTGAGACGTTCTGAGAGTGGTTCACGTTTCTTAAGTCCAGTTAAATTTATCATATGAATCTGTAAGTAGTGATTTCATACGTACCCAAAAAATAACTTTAAAATGATTTTCAACTGCTAAATACCAAATAAGTTTACTGGATTTGAATCAAATTAAAAGATTATAATACTATTATTAGTATTATTCCTATTAATCCATCAAAATAATCTACCTTAATCCAATCTAATCCATTCGGTCCAAGTGGTTGTCCTTTAGCAAAAACTAAAATAGAACGAGCTGCATCAGCACCCAAGTGATTCAGATGAGGTGGACAAGGGTAAACCCTCCCTCGAAAATCAAGATTATGAGGAAACCAAAGTATATCTTTACGAAACTATAAGAGAATCCAGAACAAATCAATTTATTTAGTTATTTATTTATTTATTTTAAAGTTGTATGATTTATGTTACAAATATTTCATGCACATTTTAATAAAATATACATATGATATATGATAGGCAATATAAACTTACATGATTAGCGAGTGAAAATCGATAAAGAGCATCACACCAAAGACTGTACATTTCAGCCTTTTGTCGTTTTAACATTGTCCTTTGTTTATAAGCTACTATAATTTCTGCTTTGGTCATTTTTGAATCAATTACTGGATTTTGTGGACATTCAGAAGGTGGAGGTGCAATTCCGATGGCATCATTTCCTTTATTATTAAAAACCTCAATAATGACATCCAAAATCTAGAGTAAAGTGTAGACAATTATTTATTATTTAGTATACAATGTTTCAAAATTAAACAGATTACAAATAATATTAAATAATGCTCTTGTTGATAATATTTAATGCTCATCTCAAAATTACCTCTTCATTAATTCTCCAAGGTATAGAACTAAGTTGATTAAGACTGTCTAAAGCTGGATATAAATTTTCAGGGGGACTACTTTCTAACCGACCCATTTGTTGTTGTGCTTGATATGGTAACCTGAATAATATTTTTTGGTATTTTAATTAAATTAGTATGATTATTATTAGAGTAAAAAAATGTTTTTGGACCATTTTTAACCTGACGTGAATTTATATTAGATAATAGAAAATAAAAAAATTTTATCAATATTTCTGCTTGCCTAATTATCTTAGCTGACGATAGAAGATATCCACCACTACGAATCGAAGACCATGGTAATGGAGGACATAACATTGGAACTTCTGTGGTATCAAAAGTCAATTCATCTCGAGAAGCAGCTTGATATAGCTTCACCAAAGCTGGATGTGGTTTAACTTCTTCTTTTACATGTGGTCCATGTAATCTAAAGATGGTATAAAACGCTGGTACCACTTGCCTTTATATAAGATATAAGATTATCAAAATGATTTTTCCCCCGCTTATATAAACGCATACAAAATGTATATATATTGATGTTTAGAATATCAATAAATCATAAACACAAGTAATTTTCTTACGAAATCTTGGAATTGACTTTTGTCACATGGACATCAATTTTAACATCTCTGATAATGATGTCATAGACAAATCTCCCAAGATTAGACAAAACTAAACTTGTCCATGGCTTGTCACTTACATCCTACGAATAGGTAAATAGTTGATCAATGATTAATAAATGTATATACATATTATGAAACAAGCGCAACATTACATATAATTGATTTTTAAATAAAATAACAAAGTAAAATAAATCTGAAATATGGTATAATATATAATATATTATATACTTTATCTTTCATCTAGCAACTAAATAGGTTCTAAAAAAAAGAGCATACCACATGTGGCCCTTTGGCGTTAGGATCATATAATAAATTTTGCCAATGTTGCCGAGTATTTCGTGCACTGGGTTGTAACTCTGGCTCCAAATACCACTTTAAATATTCTTGATAAAGTTCATCTATTTTTTCTAAAATTCCTGCTTCTTTTTTCCTTAATATATAAAATCTATCCATGATTGCTTGTCCAAGTTGACGATGCAATATAGGTACAGAATGACTAAACGTTTCGCTTCCTTCAGCCAATTTCCGAATTTCCTATTTAAAAATGAATATTGAATTTTAAAATCACAAAAAATGTATTTTTTTTATTACAATGTATATATTGCAAAAATCATGAAATATTATAATATTATTATTATAATATTATTTCTTTACAAGTTTTTTACTTTTATATAAAAAGACTAAAGACCAATAATCAATTAAAACTTACGATAAGTAGAATTTCAACATAATCGTCTGGTTTTAATACTTTTAGGAATGGATGCAAACAAAAGGACCATGGATGAGAATGTCTCTGACTAGTGCTTACGAAATTATTCAAATTTCGTTCTAATGATGCCTTTATTGTTGTTGCCCATGCTTCTTCAGTACCTTTCAAAACTTTACGCTGTAAAATATTTAGAAACACAGTAGTATTAATGCATGTATACACATACAATGTATCAAGTTATCAGTGTCATATTAAACATTTATGGTTTATGTACTCCACATTGAAAAAAATCAATGTAATACTACAGATATAGATACCATAATATTTTATACATTATACATAATATATTAATAATGTAAAATGTAAAGTATGCGCAAATTTTTATTTTCTAAAAGCCATGACTTACAAAATATTCTTGATTAGGATCATGGTCTTTCTTTTCAATTGTCTTGATCGTCACTCTTCCACCTAATTCAAACTTCAGCTGTTTTACGGCAAATTGTGCCAAGTCTTCGTAGGAACATAGGTCTTTACTAGGGGACACAAACTGAAAAATATTTTTTAAAAATGAATAAAATGAAACAGAAATTTAGATTTTAGATTTTTTCAAAGATTAGCATGACTAAAATTTTTGAGCCTACAGTACAGAATATTATACGATATACAGAGTATGCTGGCACAGTAAAATATTAGACTTACGGTTGAATTTGTTTCCGTATTCAAATTCTTCAATAAAGGGCAAACATATTCTTGATTTGGTTTAATAATTTTGGGTACAAAATCTGGATCGAATTTTCTAATCGCATTTAGTATTACTTCTCTTTGATCTCTTTCAAAAGTACATTGATTGAAAATATCATTCAGTTTATATCCCTGTAAAAATATAATGGATAGAAATCAATACATACATACATATGCCATATCGTATAAAATTAAAAACTATGTATATAGTATGGTTTAAACATATGGCAGTGCTTGCTAAATCTGAAAATGAATCCAATATGCTCAATAATTTAATATAAATATATACTAAAATGTAAAAATCAAAATTTGTTGTAAAAACATTAGCATATAACACTTACATCAGCGTGTAGTGATCGGACCGTACTGTGATAATTCTTTTTACAATTAACAGTATGTAAAATACGACCCAGACATTCTAAAATTGCTGCATATGTTTGAGGATTCGGTTTTAATTTCTCTTCATTTTTCAGAATTTGAAAGATTTCTTTGACTTTAGCTAAATTCCCCTAAAATACAAAAAAAAAGAGAGAAAAAATGTTTTTGATTCAGAACATATAAAATTATTATACCTTGTACCATAATATCCAGTACACAGTTAAGCATTTTTCAAAGTAAATACATACAACAAAATTAAATAAAGTATCACTAAATATATATGCTTACAGAGGCGGCATAACCATGTAGAATCATGTTATAGATATTAACATCAGTCACAGGAGGATAATGTGGAGTAAAATTTTTCTTTCCACGATAATAATTTAAAGTTTTGACAGCTCGATGTAGATCTCCGGTAAATACGCATAATTGTATGTAAGCCAGAAGAGTTTTATTCAGACTCGATTCTTTTCCTTTAAAATCTAATTCATTCCGTTTTACTTTGGCAAGTTTTTCACGAATGTCTTTTCTTATACGATGATGATCTATGTTCGAAAGAAAATGAATAGAAAATAGAACACACATTATTATATACTACATATTACATATACGTATAAACATTTCTGTACATTTTGCAATTCCTATTTTATTATTTTGACATTGATCATGCCATGAAAACGGGATATCATTTATGATGATCATCATCATATTGTACCTTGTGATTTTGGTTTAGATGATGTGTTAGTTACTGTAACCTCAGGTTGACTACTACTCTTACTATCACTTTTATTTTCAGAATGCACTACATGGTCACTAGTGGAAGCAGTAGCCGAAGCTACTGTTTCTTCTGGTTTCACATTTTTCGTTGGATTTTTGAATTTTACGGGACGCTTAGGTAAAACACTACTACTAGGTTGTACGGCTGGTTGTAAACTCGTACTTAGAAATCTTCTAGGTATCCCTATTCAAAAAAAGAAAAAAACACAATAATTATAATTTAATTGATGGAAGTACAAAAGGATACAAACAGGTTTAAAACCACAATGATGAGAATCAACAAGATTATGGTTAAAAAAATGTATCATGTATTGTGAATTGTGAATATAAAATGTTTAGTGTAGTGTACTTGATATGAAACCCGATCGGTAGTTGTATAAAGATTTTGATGCAGCAGCAGAACATGATGTACAGTATAGAGTAGAATTTTGTGTCTTCAAGTCAATTGCATATTTTAACCATTTTACATTAATTCGGAAAATATAACTCATCACGTTTACAGGCTATATACAGATCAACTATATAATAATAGAATGTACATAAAATAACAATAACAATTAACAATGT
Source organism: Sminthurinus aureus (assembly GCA_034698265.1). Taxonomy (NCBI): domain Eukaryota; kingdom Metazoa; phylum Arthropoda; class Collembola; order Symphypleona; family Katiannidae; genus Sminthurinus; species Sminthurinus aureus. Next base: position 9,840 of record JAQGBH010000496.1, read on the forward strand.
ATAATGTATAAGATTAAAAAAAATCACACTTTTATTTTTTGCTCCATATAAAGGCAAAGTAGCACTTTAAATACTTTGTCAATGACATTAAGTAAATTCAATATAATATACTCTAATAATACACTGATCCTTTTTGTATAATTAACCCTATAATTTATAGCTAAATGGAAGGGAAATTAAATGATGTATAAACTGTAAAATTATAATTTTGGTACTGGGAACTGGGAGCTGGGAGCATGGCAAAAAACTTTGAATTCTGAATTCAACCTCTGTAAAAATCAAGGAGAGATAGACCTCTTTTCATGCTTCATGCACACATAATATTTCACATGAATATTTACATTCACGGCAGTTTTTTCACACCAGCAGGTTCTGCATTCTGCACCTGTGGTACACATTAGCTAAATGTAGTGTAGTTTTGTAGTTTAAATTACATTATAATAATATACATTGATTGATGTATACTTTTATGTAGTCGGCAAAATATTAATTATTCCACTGTTATGTAACTTGGTGCTCATGTATAATAATAAAACAAAAGGTATAAAAGGATCAAGCAGGTCTGTCTTTTATCTGTCTTTCATCAGTTTAGTTGGTTGGTAAACAAAAACACTAATTAATTTGACTAGTCAAAAATACTCCTCTCAGTGACAATAGAAACATCTGTATATACATATATAACAAGTAATATTGATTATTGCTTGTAAGTAAAAATAATCAGACGGTATAATATATATTTTATCGGATTCAGTGCAACTACAAAGTGTCATCTTTAAAAGAGATATAATAATCGGCAAAAGAATGAACTCAATACTCAAGCAAGTAAGTTTTGTGTGTGTACAAATCAAAAAGCACATTGTTATTTTGCACACCATATAATATTATTATATTATAATGTATTCCTTATTTCACAGCTATACGGTATATTTTATACAGGTTTAGATGTCCATTTAATGTTTGAAATTATTTCATGGCAAATTGTGATTTGATATTGCCAATGTTAAATATACAATACGGTAGTCTAAAAAGTTTGTATTTCCCGTTCATTTTTAACTCTACAGGTTTTGGATGCCTTTAATAAACCGGATGTAGTAAAAATTAAGAATTATGACGTGGTAGAGAAGGTAGTTGAAAATATGGCTGCTAGTGGACCTGGAGAATTACAGGTAAATATAAAACAAATCAATATTTTGTACAGTGTACATTATCTCACATTTTTGATAAAAATTCTATGCATGTACTGTGTATACATTGCAAAGAAAATTAACTGGATTTTTTGTGCATAGGTCATCACGGATTTTGACATGACATTAACAAGATATCATGACGACGATGGAAAGCGATGTGATACTTGTCACGGTATGTATTGCAAAAATAAAATACTGCCAAATATTTGGATATACGGAATTTCATGTTAATCAATATAAATAACAAACTCTATAGATGCTCCCCTGTATACTGTATAAATGTGTGTCATAAAATCTGAGAAACATACATAGTATGTGAGCATGGGATGATACAAAAAATGTTAAAAGTTTAAATAATAACATCCTGTTTTCTCATTCTCTCATGTGATAAAGTTATCTTGTATTGTGTGTTCTATACATAGGCATACTACAAACTAGCTCATTAATGGCTGAAGAATTTAAGCAGAAATCTCTGGAACTCTATTCCAAATACTATCCAATAGAAATTGATCATGCATTAACGATTGAAGAGAAAATTCCATACATGGTCAAATGGTATGTAGAATCTCATGATAACATAACGTCCTTTCCACTCAGGTATTCATGATACATACATAATACATAATAATAATATGTTTTGAATATTACATGTATTTTTAGAAACATAATGTATAATATTATAGTAATTAACTTAATTTTAGTTAGTTATTATATCCCCATAATCACAATTTCCTTCCAGAGTTTTAAATCACACTCTTTCTGTATCAAATACTTTTATGATAACTTTTTTTTATCGCACTCAGGAAAGAAGATATCAACGAGATGGTGGAAAAAGCACGACTGCTCTTCAGGTACAAAATAACCTTGCGCTCATAATTCATGAATATTAACTAGCGTTGTGGATACAGCATATCAATGTGTATTATGTAAAACGGATGCAGGGTAAAATGAAATTAAAATGATTACCGACATTGACAGAGTATAACACATTGCAGTAGCGAGCTTAGCATTTTCAACTCTATAATATTATTTGATCTCAGGGTGAAAGTTGTGTCGAGTTAATACTGTGTTTAGGAAAGTTTTTCGATCGAAATATGTACACAATTATGTAGACAAAACTTGTGTTTAAGAAAATATTTTTTTTTGAAAATTCCGATATTATACTTTCAAATCGTAATCAAAAGTTATGTAAAGTTTCTTACATAAATTTTCAAAATTAAAAGCCAAAAAGTTTCATTGATACTCTTTTACACATTGATTCTCTAGATCAATGCGTAAAATTAATTTTAAGGCAATCAGTGATCATTTCGGTCAAATTTCACTTATGTATCTTTATCCACTAATACAGATGTGAATCATTTCATCATTGACAACATGTTAATTATTTGTGTCGATGAAATTATACTGAAACGTGCCATGTGCTTAAATATTTTCTTCCTTATATTAGTCTCGTGCTTTAATCCCGTTTTTTTTTTCATCTTGTAGAGATCACACGTTGGAGATGTTGTCGAATTTACGTGACGCACAGGTTCCGGTAATGATTTTCTCTGCTGGTGTAGGTGATATTTTGGAAGCGTTTTTACGTCAACAGAACTGTTATTATCCTAATACTAAAGTTGTTTCCAACATGATGGAGTTTGATAGTCAAGGCCAAATAACAGGATTTAAAGAACCTTTAATTCACATGTACAATAAAAATGAAAAAGCTATTCGACAAACTCATCCTCAATATTTTGAAGAATTAACTCATCGACCAAATATTTTGCTCATGGGTGATTCTTTAGGAGACGTTGATATGCTTGATGGTATGTGTATTTTTATTTGTCTAAAATCTAATTATTGTTACAAGCTCATTTTCTATCCAGCATTAACAACTCTAAATTAACAACAATTATGTTGCTCATTTTATTATCAATAATTCCATTACAATATCTCTATAGGTGTTCAAAGCCCGGGTGCAGTTCTAACAGTTGGATTTCTTAACACAAATGTAATATTTATTTGGAGTAAAAATATTTTATAATCTCCAAATTTTACAAATAAACTTGAAATTAAGTTGCATTCTAAAAATCTAATGTCTAACCAGATTTATTTTGTTTGATTTTGTTTTTTCATGTTGCCTTTGAAAAAAAATTAGATTGATGAACGTCTCGAAAGTTTTATGGAATTGTACGATGTCGTTTTAATTGATGACCAATCATTCGACTTTGTCAATTTAATTCTGGAACATGTTCTCCGTCTAAAACAGTAACAGAGTTGACTTTGTTCTTATCATTACCAAACAACATTTTATTAAGTAAAATGTCTACCAGGATGCATAATTCCAACATGTTAGATTACTAGCTGAATATATATGTTACTAAACAATAATATGACTACCAATAATAATAATAATAATATATCAATTATCATCGATTATTTAAGCACGACTTAGTGAAATCAACCCAGTGTTCAATTCTGAATCAAATTATGTTATGTATATATTATGTAGGTTACCAAAATTTCAAAACTGTAAATGAAACGGTGACGAATGATAGGCTATGACATACTGTCTAGTCATTATTATTTGCTTCTGGACAAGTAAATAAATGCCATTTATTTATGCTTTATGCTTGAGTTTTACAAATCTTGTAATCATGACAGTGAGAAATATATTGATACCAGTTTTAAGGTAGTATCAGTTCAGATAGACAGTGCAAATTAATTTTATTTTTATTTTTAGTCTAAAAATACCAACGACATGCATTTATTGTTTACTGCTAAAGCTTTTAAAATACTGCCGATATAATATTATACTAACTATATACATTCTTCTAAAATATGATAAAAATTTGTAATTTACAACTTATATTTTATAGTTATATAATATATTGTTACTACTTACTACGCACACGTATTTGTTGACAAATATAGTGCAATACAAAATGCAGGACGTGTAGAAAGTGTAGAAACATAATGCATAAGTAAAAAAGTTTTAGAAAAAAAATAGTAAATGTATACCATGTGTTCACACAATGTACACAATATTTTAAGATTGGATGGATGATAGTTTCTGTTTTGTTTACATTTATTTTGCAAAAATTTTGATCTTGAGATCAGTTTACACATGATTAAACTTTCAATAAGCAATAACTATTCTTGTTGTTATCAACAAACTATGTGTACAAAAAATGTAATCGACATTATTTATGAAATGAGAATGGAATAAAAGTATCACTTTAATTTCGAAAAAATGTAATGCAATTCCTTGCACCTGAATTCACATATTCAATATTACAGTATCTCATATGTATTTACACAAGCATGAATCAAGAGATTTATTAAACTATATTTAAAATAACAAAGATGCCAAAAAATCAATACCAAAATCGACCTCCTTATGAACAAATTGTGCGCCTTGGTGTACCTGGTACCTGTCAACAGTCTGTTGCATCATGGAATACTATACTAGTACAAAATTGTACTTCACTTTTGGACGGCAATGCTATATAAAATGTTTTAGAAAATACCAAGAGTTTGTAGAATTTAGTAAAGTAAAAGACTAGTACTTATACATGCATGCGCGTGGGTGCGTATTATATCACTCATAACCGTTCATATAAATTTTATGTGAAAATCATGATTATGCAATATTTGTTTGATATTTTGTCATCTAAGAACATTTTCTTTATTTGGTTCATTTTGTGCACGACTCTTCTCTCTTCTATTGACTCTCTTCTAATTCGGATTTTGCCCTGCGCCTTCTCGAAAAATTCAAAAGTATATGCACACGTATCTATAGGTGAATCCAGGAATATAGGTCTTTTTTCATATCAAATATACATAGGGACTAACATGGAACTATACATGCACTGTGTATAGATATATATATATACCAAATCCAAATCCATAACCAACTCCGAACGGAGGGCACGTGTTTGCATGTGATTTTGAACTCCTAGTCAGCTGAGAACCCCGAATTTTGTGTTTCTGACGTGAATTATTGTTTTATTTCATAAAAACTGATTATTGTTGTGCTTTCAGTTATTTTTTGTTGATATTTTTTATAAATTCCGGGTTCTCAGTAGAAACTTTTGTAGAAAAAGGAAAAACAAGAAGTATACCAAATAATATATTATCGTTCTACTACTTGTTTATTTTTTCTCCTTTTGTGTATTCACATTAAATTTTTGTGTACGGAAGTGTATAACTTTTAAGTGTCTTTCACTCACTCGTCACTTTTTCTTGTGTTTATACTGTACCTGAAACCTGAATAGTAAAATGAAATATGATCGACAGTTGTGAATATATAGCTATAATTTACAAAACTATAAATAGAAGTTACAAATAGAATTTCGTGTCATAGACTAATATACTCTAGAAAAAGGGGCTCTATCTACTAGTATCAATAATTTTTGTCCATTATTTACTTTTTCATTGTACCACGAACAACGAACAGGCTATAGCAATTCTCGTAGTTGTCATTCACTCTCATTCATAAGTTGAAGTTACTCACACTCACACACACATGCAATAATACACACTCTCACAATTCACAACACAACAGCAAGCAACATAACAATATATAGTGGAAATTAAATTAAATTTTACAGCTATGGAGGAACGTGAAACAAATCAAAATAGTTCACCAGATCCACTGGAGAGTTTTTTGGTGGTAAGTTCATTATTTTTAATTAGAATATTAATTAGTACAAATAAGATTTAAATTTCACTAGTGTACATAAGCAGTAAAACGTAAAATGTATGGAAATCAAAATATTTTCACCTTGCCATGTGTGTTGTAAATTGAAGCATAACACACACAATACGAAATCGACTACTTTAAAGAAGTTTCTGATTCCTCATTCCTCATCGTTTGTGGCATTTCTCGCTCTCTTTTTTCTTGCTAAGATTTGTTTTAAACTATAAAAAATGAATAATCAGTTTGAAATTTGAAAGGTTTGAAATCCAAACAACTGAAACAAAAACAAAGTTTCTTTTTCGGTAATTACTTCAACGTTACTGAAATTTATACGTAAATGTTACAAACAAAGCGAATTACCTGCATTAATTTAATGCATTGTTAGTTATGACGTCACTTTTACGGTGTGAGGTATGATTAAATTCATCAAACTTTGAATTTGTCAAAACTTTGATGTTGATGAGAAACCTGAGTATGAATTTTTATCCTGTTTTATGTGTACGCCATAAGCCATAAATGTTAAAGTGTATGCAAAAATCAAGAAAATTGTAGATATTTCCAGTTTTACTAACACCTCGTGTGTTGTTTATACATCTAAACGCATGCTGTGTATGTGCGACAGAATGAGACATGTATAAAAGGCATTACCAACTTTCACAGTGTATAAAAGTAATGATCCTCACATGCTTAACATCACGTCACGAATTAAGATGGTTAATATAAATAGAGTGATGATCAACTGGAAAAATCGGATGTTTATTTTACACATCTATTCATTTATCCTTACTTACTTACTGACTTACACATTATGTTACTTATCGTCTAGTTTTTTTCGTTATAAAAAGACATGCATACATATATTCTAATTTTTAATACATCAGCATGGTTAAAACTTTGTATTGTACCAATCAAAATAGGAAGTACACATTAAATACATATTACCTATTTTACATATTGACTTTTATTGTTTAGGAATTCTCCTTATTTTTTGAACACTAATATATTGCAATAACTGTCAGACTCAAATTTTATGTTTATTAGGAATTCTATTAGTAAATACTCAATACGTCCGGGTTTGTGTGAATATTTACAATTTTCTTCCCAAATCTCAATGAGTGTGTGTGTATATTCATAATGCGTATATACACTCTATCTTGTACAGTATATTAAATGTAAAGCTACAAGCTACATATTGTATGGCTGCAAAACTTGAGATCTTGAATTGATAATCTAATTTTGTTGTATACATAGATTGCCGTAATCATTTCTTGACAATTTTAGAAATTAACTCATGCACGTATTATTTTGCTTATTTTTTTATACAAAAATAACTCATTTATTGTGTATGGTAGGTTAATATATACATAGCATAGTGAACGCAGTTATGTTATCATATGTTATATTTAAGCTATGTTTCTGACCTTGTCAACTTTCTCGATTGATTAACTATTATTTATATCCCATAAAATTTACTTCTACCATGCATACATATTTTGATTACTTGATACAAAGACTTCGATGACTAGGATCTAGGATACAAATAAAACACTATTTTTATGGACTCTGGGTGTCAGAAATTTTACGATGACCAATGACCAAATATATATACTCTTTGTGAAAGTTGTAAATCAAATTGTATTTGCGTAAGCAACAATAAGCTGTATGCTGTACATATGTATATGTATACAAACAGTTTGTACATCACTATCGGATTCCAGATTTATGTAAAAAAACTGCACTTGATTAAGTATTAATTATTGCTATGACGTCGATTACTATCTATATGAAGTAAAAATAGCAATGCACAGACTCATAAAATCTGGTTAAGATAGGTTGAAGACATTCAACACTAGTTGCTATTTACTATACAGGAAGTTTTTTTTAGCATGAAATGATGTATTTTTTACTCATGATACATCTCGCAAGTCTCACGATTAGCTTGCATGAGAAAATGGGAGACAACTTTGTTGTTAATAGTAAGTTGAAGCCGTTGAGGTTATTTTCGGAATTTTTTGAAGGATACATCATCACAACATGAAAAGATGGGTTAAGGCTTTTCTTCTTTGGTTTGGAGCAGAAAAATGCAAAAACAAATTATGATAGTACCTAAATACTGATATACGGATATTTCTGAACATCTGCTTTAAACATATCTACTGGTTCGTATAAACTTGTCAATTTTAAGACGCATATGAGAAACATGATACCTAATATCAAGCAATCAAGCATTTTAGTAATACTTAAGGACAATCTTAAAGCCCTTTCAGTAACTGTTGTACATACAGTACATACAGTGTATGACTTTTTACGATGAAACTGTGTAGTGTAGAGTGTAGAGTGTAGACACAATTATTAAATTTATTTATTGCCGTGTCGATTACAAAAATGACATTCCAGTTTCTAAAGCTAATTTAACAGTGGCTGTACATTGTACATTGTACATACACCAACTGTTCAAAACAAAGTGCTCGTTTGATTAATAAATACCTATGTGTATAATATATGTCAGCTGCCTTACGGACTAGACAAAATTCTGTATTAAATGAGTTGCATTAGAGTTACATACATAATATGTGTATAGTAGTGCATAGTATGTGTATAGTAGTGCACTTACTACTCATGGTATGCATGTCTAGTTATTATTTACTGAGAAAGGAAATTGTAAGCCATCGTCAAAATGATTGAGTGTCAAAATGATTGAGTGTCACATGTTTATTGTTGTCAGTTACCAGGCCAGACAAAAACAACAATATGGAGTCATTCATACAACATACAGGAGCACATACTTTCAGTAGCTTCAAACAGTCCAAACGCCACGTACATAAGACATGAGACTTCGGAAGAAAGAGAAAACCATCACTGAATTATACATATTTTATCATTCATGATTTCTGTTTTTAAAAACGTATCTCAAATTATGCTTAGATATTAAAAATACCGATAAAACTTTCCTACTTGCATGTGCGTATTTAGTATATCTATATGCAACATGCATAAGCAAGTTTATGTAAAAGTTTTGCAAATTATGCACATGTAAACCAAATACGTGGACAGTGAACAATGTGCAATGTACAAACTCCTCGTTGTGTTCAGGAAATAACACAACATGAAAGTGTGATTCGTATCTCATCATTTATTTTTGTACACCCGCAATGACTCGTCTTTTTCCTTATGTTTTATTGGAATATGCGTGTACTTTATATACTTTATACATGTGATTATATATAGAAGAATAACTCTGCGTACTTTCTGTCTAATTCTTTACTTACAGAGCAATGAAGAACCCGGCGTATTTTTGATACCATCAGAAAATGAAGAACCTGATGACATGGTATCTCAAATTTCCCAGACACTTGATGCTTTAGACACCAACAGAAGGTATTTAAAGTAATTAGTATTTAGTACTCATGGTGCAAGTAGAGACCATTCAAAATTCAAACCCCTTATGATGCATTAAAAATGGCAAAATTCAGTATTCAGTATTCAGTACATATTATTCTATATTGTACCTAAAAGTTGAAATTTTTCCATGGCAATGTACAATCAACAATCAATAATATGTGGTGCATTCGAGAGGAAAGAATTTTAGATGATAATATTGATATTGGAAAAAGGAAATTAGTTTTAAAGATAGCCTTTGCAAAATACATAATCCATAAGTATCTGCGTCATTCGCATAGATCCGCATTTGACACTGACTACTCTCTCTATACTCTGTATTATCATTATAATGGCATTTTTATTTGTTGTTTCATATTTCAAAATAGTATTGAGAGTATTTTCTTTTATGCGTCTTTGAGACTTGAGATCTAATTCATAATTCATACTAACTAATACTTTAAAATCCAGAAGCAAGGCTACACTAATTTCATTTAGTGTCTAGCCCCATGTAATTTTTAATTTTTAGTTGTCTTCATAATGGTCATTTCGCACTTCAAATTAGACTTTCCGCTTCTAAAATTAAAGATAAATGGCATTGCACATAATTAGCAAGTTAAACGGACTTGCGATAAGAAAAACTTATCTAAAAAGACACAACAAAATTAACATGAGTGTCCGCTTTGATATGTTATAAATATATTTTAAACGTAATACAGATATTAAATATTCAACATGAGACTGTACTACAAAGTCATTATCAGCAAGTTTGAGACAGAAATGATGATTAAACAGAATATGAGCCACAAGACTGTAGAGTACACATAACACTTGGAGAAAAACTCTCACGATTCGCATCATATGCATAAAAATCTTTGTACAATGTACATTGTACATAGTAGAACCTAGTTATTTGTCATGTACTTTGCACCACTGTAAAATGCTAAAATTAAATGTGCGTAAAAAGCATAAACACATTGTTTATTATTAGACTCTATCAATGTTTTTCGACTTTAATTCTTCTAAAGCATAAAAGGCAGCTAACTACTTAATTCATTAGCTATAGTCTAAAGTATAGCAAGATGAGTTCATGAGCTTATAATTAAGTGAATTCAAGAACATGGCATTATGTGATATTTTATGCAAATAACGGGAAAGAGATTTTTGACAAATTTTCTCACCACTATTTTTGCATCAAGTAGATTGTAGATAATAGACTATGATTCATACTACATATACACATCGTTTATTCTTTCCACATTCTACATTCATTCACTCTCCCTTTTCTTGACATCAAGAAGGAAAGCTAAAATTTCTACTCTGGTAATATATTGGAAACGTGTAGTTTAATTATCCTTGTTTTTAATAGGTTAAGTGAATCTCCTCTCTCAACAACACCAGCAATATCAATTGCTGGTCCTGATCAAGATATTTCTGGATCGCCTTTGAAAAAAGTACAGTTTGAAATAGGTGAACTTGGTAAGTGGATTTTCAACAGTTTGTTGTTTGTTTTACTTGTTGATTGTTGCTTTTACTACTTGTAGTATTTGTTGTTGTGACATGAAGGATACAAAACTGAAGTACGAAAATGACGAGTTTTATTTGAATTGCATTATCGTGTCTAGAGAATGAAGGGAATCATTAGAGATTATAGATTATGCAATCAACATAGCCTTTAATTCAGCATATAGTGCGTAATATAATCTATAATCTGTAATACATGCAATTTAGTACTCGAGATAAAGTATTGTTTTTTTTAGATGAAGTGATAATGTTCAGTACACACTACACACATAAAACTACATAAAGTACAAGTAAATAAAAGTAATCGTGACTAACTTTGCGTGTGTGTAAATATTAAATAATATTTACAACAAAATAAATCTTTGATTGAATGATTTGTTGATCGTTCAACTGGAAACTGGAAACAAAACGTTATGCTACTGTAATGAAGTTGAAGTAAGTATGTCATGTGTCATTCATTTATTAGGAAGGATAAAATGTAAAATGGATTTTACTTATACAGAAAAACAATGACGTATAACGACAGAGATGAGACTTTAGTTGTCAGTTGGCAGTCTCGTGTAGCACTATAGAAACTACATTATACCATAATAAATAATATTTGCTTACTAGAATGCGTGAGGATTGTTTTTGTTCCTTCATTATGGAGATCATGGAAAAACATTTTTCAGTGCTGAATAAGTTGTCATACATGTATGTATACATACAAAATGCGAGTATATAATAATATAACTACCAACTCGTACGGCAGATATAGACGCATCAACAATCAACACAGAGAGACATGCTCACAGTGCGTATTAGTGCGACCGCAAAAATTTACAAAATAAATATGTAATTATACATTTGGTACTTCAAACCTCTTCGTGATTTGGGAGCTAAATTGTTGTTAAAACTTTATAAGGAAGAGAACAAAGTTGTGTGTATCACTGATCACTGACAACAACAATGAGCGCAAGTTTAAAAGTAATAAAAATGTCTAAATTATCTAAACTCTAAAGTCTCAAGTTACAAAAACAAAGGTATTATGTATTATGTCACTAGGATTTAAGATATTTAAAATGATTTCTTGTTTTTGAAAATACAGCAAAACATAATGTTTTAGTCATTTTTATTCTGCTTATTGTTTACTTATCGTTAGTTTCTAATTCATAGAGCTGAAAATTCAGTATTGTTTATGGGGTTAGATGATATGATGGGAGATGTACTTAAATTGTAATATGTATAACCAGTTACTAGTGTTTGATTTGAATTTATTGATTGGACTTGAGTGTCAAAACACAAAACACAATTAAAACTTGCATAATAGCGTGAAGCATAAAATTGACACTAGGTCCATTTGCCTTCAGATAACAAGTTTTTTTTGCATGTAAATTACATGTCGTGGATGGATGGATTAAAAACAATAACGTTATTCAGTGTTAAAGATTAAAAGTTGAAAAGTACTTGTAATAATATAGAACCTATAGAATGCCATCGAATTAAAATTGTAAACACTATAATATAGTGTAGTTAATAGTTGCACGGAACTGTCATCTCACATGTAGTTGAATTCTTATCTTATCGATTGGAACATTAAAACATTTAACATTCTGGATATGTTATTCTCAAAACTCAAAGCTGAAAACTATGAACTATGAGTTGCGATTTATGAATGACCGCTAAAAATATCACTAAACAAGATGACGTTTAACCTCTATACGTAGACTTTGGGAGAAAACCAAACATGTAGTAAGAAGTAGCTTTAATCTAAAATATAAAACGTGCACTCTTCAAAGCACTTTAGTTTGATGTCAAGTTCAGAGTGGAAATCAGTTTCACACAAGTAATTGCCCAGAGTAGACCAGAGAACACAAGATACGCAAATTTATTTAGAAACAAAAAATAACTGAGTAACTGAAGACTTGGACGTTAGTGTTTTTAGTGTGTATAGAATATAGAATATTTACTTGTGTATACAGACAAAAACTCTTTGAATGGTAGAAAAATTGTGATAAAATTAGTGAAAATGAATAATGCATATCGAACAATAAATAACAACAATAACTATGCAAGTGTTGACACAACTTTAACTTTTCGCCCTTTGAATGATGCAGGTGCAGAAGACAACGAGAGCCTGTCTAGCAGAGAAAGGTAAATAAGTTTTCCATTTCCAATGTACGTATAATGTGTATTATCCATATTACGTAAATATGCTATCTGTGATTGTAAAACTATTTAAATTTAAATTTTGAATGCTTGATTTATAACTATTTTTCACCACGAATAGTTCGTACATAACCATGGATGTGTGTATTTTTAATTTATACTGGAAAGTACAGATTTGAATTCACTTGGTTCTTGGTTTCAGAATGCTCAGTCCACAAAGTGATGCTTTCACTACAGTTCCGACGAAAAACAGGTCCGACACACGAGATTACTTACTCCATCCTTCTGCCACAGTGACATTACTTCCGTCAATTGCCGAAGAGAAAAATGGTCGCGGGCACGGTCCATTTTTCGGAAGGAGTATTAGTGTTGATCCGACTACGAGGAATCAAACAGTCATTGGTATAAGTGAAATGACTAGATCTCAAGAAGTAAGTTTCAGTTTTAATTCCTAAAATTAAAAATATACTATCTTTTATTTTGATTGCTCATTATTCGCGTCTACAGTGTTTTCACTGACACTGCTGAACCACGGATTTTAAAACATACAACAACAATCATAATTTTCAGTTTAGTTTTAGTTTAGTTTAGTTTATTTATTGCAATCAGTCAGAAAAAAGCATTCTGGTTTACATGATTGAAGTGCGAAGAATAATAAATGTATAATAATATCACATATTAGAAACAAACAAACATCAAAAATTCAAAAACACATTGCATAACAAAAGGCACATAATGGAGTAATTCAGTGTCTATTGTCACAAATTGTCAAGTGAAAGAGGAAAGCAACTTGCTTTCTTCTTTAGCCAAGAAATAACGAAGAAATATTAAAAATAAGTGAAACTGCGTTCCTTATTTCCTTAAATAATCTTAGTAGCTCGAGTGAAATTTGTAAATATTTTCTGAAAAGTTGTTGACCAATTTTGAAATTTCAATATTAAAGAGCTGTACAGTATGTTTTGAAGTATAAAGTAGTATAACGCAAAACATACAACACATATTCTGATATCACTACATTGTCTAAAATGTACATCACCTACATCCTACATAGTGTATAGTGTACAAAGTCTCAAGTGTTTGCGGCTTTCACTTTTCGTTACTTGTGAACTAGAGACGAACTAGAAAAAAGTCATTGTGGCTATCTCCACACCCGTACAGGTTGACTGTTTAATGTCTAATAATGGTGTGTTTTATGTTTTCCAGGTTTATGGTTTTGTTCAACTTGATGTGCTATCTGGTGAAAGTTGTGAGATCAGCCAAAGAGAGTGGAAGGAAATGGCCAGATGGATAAAATATGAAGAGGATTTAGAGGATGGAGCGGAACGATGGGGCAAAGCTCATATAGCGTCACTAAGTTTCCACTCCCTAATTAAACTGAGGCAGCTAATTGAACGAGATGGTATGTACACAGCTAACTTTTACATGTTTTATATATCTGATTCTTTGCAATGAGTTTTTATTTTTATTCCGTATATTCCAAAGTCCAAAGTTGAGAGAACATTTTGTATGTTGCATATACATAGTACGTAGTCTGATAGTTTTTATAGTGAAAGGATATTATATATTATTATAGTTGACGAGTAATTTATGTATACTATGTATTGCAATAATTTTTACTTTCCTTTTCAAAGGAATTGTATGCCTTGACCTTGGGGAGAAAGATATGCCTGGAGTCGCCTACCGTGTAACTCAAGAATTAGTTGCTAAAAACCTCATAAGATCTGAAGAAAGTCCACTACTGATGAGAGCTCTACTACTAAAACATAGACATGTACAAGAAGGAGAAAGAAGTTGGTTTGGATTAAGAAGAATTAACACAAGTGCAGTGAGCTTACAGGTATGATTTTAAATGAGTATGCTAATAAAACATGTTCAAATTACATAATACAGTTTCTAATTCACCTCTACGTTACACACACACAATGAATTATGAACTACTTTAAGATTTTATACTTATTTTGTATTTTGTGTGTACACATGTATAGAGCGTTTTTGATGACAAAGGAAAAGGTTCTGGGTTAGTGAGAAGAAACAGTTATTTGCACAAGCAGGTAACAGATTCCTCAAATTCAAATAAAAGTTTACAAAGAACAGCCTCAGGAAATTTACTGAAACCTATGGGAGAAATTTCGGTATGGAACAAACAGAAACTGATGTATTAAAATAAGAAATGTTTTGTGATTATGTACATTATTTTGCCTGGTGATTTGTAACACAAAATATGTCCTTTAAGCAGTGAATCGGTGATTTCTATTTAATGATGATATGTATTCAATTTAGATTGAGTCGAAGCCTATCAACGAGCAGTATTGTCCGTCAGAAGAGGATCTCAAGTGGATTCAAAGTAAAGAAAATATGAGGAGGGTTCTGCCGCAAAATGCTGAAGCTACGCTAGTAATGGCTGGTGATTTTGACTTTCTAAAGAAACCAACGTTTATATTTATCCGCTTGGCGGAAGCAAATTACATGTACAGTGTAACAGAGGTAACTTTCTTTTGCTTTGGTAAAAATCAATGTAGTTAATTACGCTCACAACTCATAACTCATAACAAATATAAAATATACATGTTAAATTTTCTACCTTGTCTCGACTCTCGACTTTTAGAACGTTTATGTCTGTGGTACATTACATATCATATGTTACATTGCCTTTGACTCTTTCATTCCATCAGGTACCGGTTCCAGTGAGGTTTTTTGCAATTCTATTAGCCCCTACTACAGCGGATATTGATTTGGTATGATGAGTATTTTCCTTCATTGAATACACACATTTATTACATAAACAAAAGATCAATACCATAATTGTCGCTAATCCCGATGTATGCTCCAATTTAGTAGTATCATAATATAATGTTGGATATTTTTTCAGATTGAAATAGGAAGATCCATTGGGACTCTCATGTCAAACAAAGTATGATTTTTGGATTTGTCCTCCCATTATTATTATTGTAGTATAATGATAAAACAAATATGCATAAAAAGGAGAAAGCATTATCTATGTACCTCAAATAAATCAATCCGTTAATTCTTATTCTTTGATTTTCTTTTCTCACGTAGCATTTCTATTCTATTGCTCTTTTGGCTCAAGGACGAAAAAACTTGATGACGGGCATAAATGAGGTATAGTTAGTTTATGACCTAGAACCTAGAAAATAATACAAACTACAAAACTTCGTGATTAGTGATGTACTTTCGTAAGACAAAACTAAGGTCTGTTAATTCATTTCTTTCATTTTGCAGTTCCTGGATGATAGTATAGTCTTGCCTCCAATGGAACCAGACTGGGATTTTGTCCACGATCTCCTCCCTCTCCACGTCCTCCAGTCCAAGAGCAAAGCCATTAAAATTCGTCGTCTTAAGAAGCAGCAATCATTTATGGTTTCAAATGATTCTTTTGTTGATGCTCCTGGTTTAGTTATGAATAATTTAGATGGCGCAAAAAATGAAATCAAGGACCATCAATCAAATAATCCTTTCAAAAGGACAAGGAAACCCTTTGGTGGCTTTATCAATGAAATTAAAAAGAGATATTCGTACTACAAATCGGACTTTTTAGACTGTAATTCTTGGAATTGTTTTGCTACAATAGTTTTCATATATTTTGCTTCCATTGCGCAAGTTATTACTTTTGCTGGTTTAATGGGTGAAAAAACTAACAACTTAATAGGTAAGGACTTAAAATACAACATCACTGTATTCCATATTATATTTATCTATTTTCAGTGAACGTATATTTATGAAATCTGTTTAAATTTTAAACTACGACAAAATGTTATATGAGTATTTGAAAATTCGTTTAGGCATGTCAGAAACGCTAATGAGTACTGCTGGTGCTGGAATCATCTTTGCTCTATTTTCGTGCCAACCACTAATTCCAATCGGTCCTACAGGAGTTTTACTGGTTTTTGACGAAATATTATTTTCGGTATTACAATACTCAATATTACATTTACATATTTTTCATGTCTAGTTTCTAACCTTTGAATTTTCTCTTTGTATAATTATTATTTGTGTACAGACCACAAATCCATTTTTCAAGGCTTGAAGGTTGAAGCAATTAAAAATACTTTTTCTCTCTTGACAGTTTTGTGATCGACATCAGATTGAATTTCTTCCAGCCCGAGTTTGGATTTCAATATGGCTGTTTGTAATCACACTGATTGTGACTTTTTTTGAGGGGAGCGTTATTGTCAAATGGTTTTCTCGATTTACTCAAGACATATTTGCAGTACTTACATCGGTCTTACTCATTTTTGAAAGTATTGATAATTTGATTGAAGTTTACCATCATCATCCTCTGACAACAATCCCGTACAGAATTGCAGTTCCGCTGAATACCTCTCAGTTGATGTAAGTAAACTTTGTTTAGCTTGTTATTTTCTACGAATACCACTACCGGTGCTTTATATTTTTCATGACATTGTTTAATGACAAAAGACAAACTCCAATGTAAATTATATTTCTAAAACTTGAACAGAATGGAAGAATCAACAATTGCAACAGTGATGGATGAGACGGAAGATTTGCGCAGGATGCCAAACACAGCTCTCCTTTGCACCATTCTCATGCTCGGAACTTTCTTCATTGCTTACTTTCTTCGTGAATTTAGAAATTCAATTTTCCTCGGTGAAAGAGCGAGAAGAGCATTAGGAGATTTCGGTGTTCCAATTGCCATTCTAACGATGGTGTTCTTGGATTACAATGCAACGGATACATATACCCAGAAGATGAAGGTCCCTGAAGGATTAGAACCATCAGATCCTGATGAACGAGACTGGGTTGTTTCCCCTCTTGGAAAAAATTCAACTTTTAGCCCTTTTGTTGTTATTGGATGTTCCCTTCCAGCTCTACTAATTTTTATTCTAATGTTTATGACTACTGAGATTTGTGAATTGATTGTGAATACCAAAGAACGGAAATTAGTCAAGGGTGCAGGATTCCATGTCGATTTATTACTAATAGCACTGATTAACGTTGGTTGTGGATTTTTGGGTGCTCCCTGGCTCTGTTGTGCTACATTGAGGGCTTTAGCTCATGTCACAGCTCTAACGGTTTACAGCACCGTGAACCCACCGGGTCAGAAACCGACAATCGTCGAGGTTAAAGGTAAGGTCGTCATTCCGTTCATACAAATAAGATATTATGTAAAAAAGTGTATGAAGAGTTGATTTGCAAAAGTGCCGTCTCCAGGGGCAACTAACGCACTTAGTTGCTCCTGGAGACGACACTTTTGCAAATCAACTCTTCGTATCAGGAATCATAATTGCCGTGCCTTTTGACAAAGATTTGTAAGAAAATTCTTATTTTTTTATCCATGCAATTAGAACAAAGGGTGACAGCACTTTCAGTCTCGGTATTAATTGGATGTTCTGTACTTCTGGCTCCTTTCCTTCAATTCATCCCGCTTGCTGTATTATTCGGTACTGCAGTTTATTTTCTTCATACGCATTCACTATACACATTAAATATGTTTTCATGTTATTTGTTTTGTCATTGCAAACACATTGATAAATAATAATGAATGTCATTTTTGGTTTAGGCGTTTTCATGTACATGGGGGTGAGTTCTCTCAGTACGACGCAGCTATTTGAAAGGGTCAGATTAATTTTTATTCCGGTTGAATCACATCCCCAAACTCCATACGTTCGACGAGTAAGTATAATCTTTACTGTGGCTGAATTTCTATTGACTATGATTTTGATTTTTGATGATTCCATATGTAAATAAAGCTCGAAAATCTAAAACCTCTTGTATATTGTATATTGTCTCAATAAAACAGTTTTTGAATCAAATGTAACGTTGATTTCTTTGCTTTGTGCAATTTGTGCAATAATTTACTAGGTCAAAACCTGGAAGATGCATCTTTACACAATGATACAGTTGCTCTGTCTTGGACTGCTTTGGGGAGTAAAGTCTTGGAAAGACGCTGCTCTTGCCTTTCCATTTGTTTTGATATTCTTAGTCCCTATTCGATTGCAGCTGAAATACTTCTACACGGAAAACGAGCTTGAAGCTTTAGATGGTGACCCGTCAAAAGTGAAATAAGAAATAAACAAGGAAAAGAAATTCCCATCATCTTAAATCTTAATGACAAATAAATCATCAACTAGACTAGAGACTAGACAAAGTATAAAGGACAATAAATGGAACATACAAAATAAACTATTATATATCATGACGTATACTATTAATTTTTAATAATTCAAAAGTATTGTATACTTGAGTACAATATTATGTTGTTAAGATCTACTGCTTACATGTTGTACTGTGTACTGTGTACCACGTAGATTAGTAGTAGTAAAATATGTTTTTTTTAATTATTCTTAAGACGATTACTCATTGTTATGAGTATTATGAGTATTACTTACAATGTATTTATTTTTAATTTTTATATACTGAATGTACAGTGTACATGGAAAAATAAAACAGTATAATATGAGACTAAAATGATTGATATGCTTTATAGTTATGATAAAAACTGCCTCATCAAAATGTCATTCTATGTAAATAGTAAATAAAACAATAAATATGCAACTATAAAAACCGTGGATGTTGTTTACAATCTACGATTCAATGTTTTTTTAGCTTTTAGAGGAAATGTGCTACCAGAACATGCAAATTATACTAACTGAAAAGGTCTTTTGCTTCTAGGTTCTAGATTAGGGCATCAAATCACTGCTCACTTTTACCAGTGTCAATAGTGAAAAGGTAACAATTGACAATGGAATACACTTGTCCTCAAAAGACTGAAATGATTTACATTATTACATCACTAATAAGCACTATCTCTTATCTCACTTATTTTTGCTTATGAACCTAAAAACTACAAAAATGACAATACACAACACAATCAACAGCAGAGACATTTTAATCGTCAAATGTTTTTTTAGCAGACGTCAGTTTTGTACATTTTTTTGACAGGATTAATGAAAACTGTCATAACTATAATTGAAAACATGGCAGAAACGGAAACATCTATTTTAAAAGACCAATTATTATGTAAAAAAATCAGTAAATTTTTTCCTAAAAAAACAGCTCCTTTTTTTGAGTAGGAGACAGTCATAAAAAATTTCATGTTCATGTATGATTGTGTTTCGAGTTTTAAGCAAAAACCTGTGAGTTTGCAGCACAGAAGTGCATCCAATGTTAGTTGGTTGTTGGTGAAAACATGAGATCATCCTATAAAATCTATATATGCCATGTACATTGTACATGGGTAATACCCATACGGTATATGCTATATGCAGCATATATCATATACATGTACATAGCATATATGCTATACTTACATTACTATATTTCACATTTTTTGCTTGAACATTTCATGGTCAGGATCAATCTTTGTATCTTTGAGATAAAGGCTTTACTTTACTGTGTATCTCAGGATTTTCCAGGGACGTTTTTCAACCATCCGCGATCAAAACTGTATGTAGTATGTACAATGTACACGTGTACTTATAGAAATGTCATTACTGCTGAATGTTCAAGGGATAAAAACTGTAGCAAAATAATACATAATATGTAGCAAATTCACATAAAAAATTGGATCGAATTCCTTAGTTTTCAGCCATATTATTATTCTCATTTCTTTGCAGACTATTTCAAGTATACACATTTGTGTACAATGATTATTAAAGTAATACACAGTTTTCATCTTGTCTCATCTGACTCTCTGCAGAGTGCAGATTGTTATTCAGCATGAAACATTCAACGAGTTCCAGTTTTCAATATTCTATGAAATTAACGATAATTATCTAGCTTTTGTTTATTTACACTTTTGTTTTCCATTTGGTCTTCATCTGTACCTGAATATATTCTTTGGGGTTTTTTTCTCTCGATTAAATCAACATGCATACATGTTTACTATTGTAGATTGTAGATGATAGAAGATAGAATCAGTCTTCAAAATATTCGTGCAGCAAAAAGCAAAACTACGACATGTGTAATGTGTACCTTGTACCTGCAAAAAAATGTGTATCCCTTTCAAATGTCTTCTAGCAGTTTTCGCCAACGATTTTGCTTTCCCAGCAATTGCAATCCCCCATTATAATCCATAATAATTATAGCTTGTAACGTGAAAAATCCTGAAAGTGTAAAAAAAGGAGGCATACTTTCATTATCTCTGTTGATTCGACCTTTTTTTGTAATGTGTAATGCATAATGTGTCCAGTTTTTTTATTGAGGCTGCATCGCATGCAAAACGGCATGGTTTGATGTTTAATGTTGACTGTAGGCAAATTTTACATCCCCTTGTGCATTGTGTACCTCATACAACATCATAAAATCTGTATAAACATTATACATAGACCATGTATGGTAAAGTTAATACAGTTATGAGAGTCATTTGAGATTTGAGTTTTCTCATTTGCGCTGGTTATTTCATTTGTTTTGCGGTTCAGTATTCATTAGTAAATTCAATAATTCAAAATCGGAATAGGAAAACTTTTCCCCCTTTTCTCGTCATTTTAAGACATGAAACAAGAAGAAGAATATATACTTATTTAAAAAAGGAACTACTCAAAGTCCGTATAATAAATACGAGGAATACAATTAGGAATTAAAACGCGAATGTAAAAAGTGGATTGTGCATCAAGTCAAATCGAATACACGCATCTCTGCTGATATTGTCAAATCATATGGTGTGATCAAATATGAAATATCAAATGACTGCGTCAATCAAGAAAACTGTCATGTTACGTATGGGAATCAGATTGAATGCGATTTTTAGATAAACTCGTTGACTCGTCATGATTGACTCTCGTTCTCATTCTTGGAATATTTTGTACTCTGCATAAAATTTTAAATGGCTAAATGTACAAGCACATGATCAATGATGAAATATGTACAATATAATATATTACACAGTAAATAACTAAACGATTTTTTCTTCCCTATGAAATTGAATGGATTACAAAATGTAGTTCACTCAAAATGTGTTGAAATTTTGAAAGAAATTTATGGATATTTCTTGGATACACAAATTAAAAAAAATTATGAACGAATGTAAAAGTTTTAAAGGATTTTTATGTAATTTTTAGACTTGTACAGTAAGTACAAAATATCGTGAGGATTCTCTTTTCCTGATGGTCATAGCTAATGTTTGAAAACAATGGCCCTAAGGAAAATCACATCACAGCCCATACAATCTGTTTCTGTTAATAGTTTCGATGTAACTTGTTTATTTCATTACTTGTAAACATTTGACCATATACAATAAATATAGATAAATATGATAATTTGCATACACATTTGAATTTCAATTTGAATAATTTGGAATTTGGAATAGCATAAAATTTTAAAAGAATGTGAAAAGTAAAAAAAAGCTGCAGATTTTGGATATCTTTTTCAACTTTCTCATGTCCTGATCGTTCTCATTTCTCATAACAACGGTGCATTTGTGCAGGTGCTGGCTCTGTAAGTTGTAACGGCACTCAATTTATCATCAAATCCAACACTATTCAAATACTTCTTGATTTCGCGGATTGAATCGGCGTCCAGTTCAGGTCTGGTGGCCCACACTTGCCATCCAAAGTAACCTAAATCGGAAAGAACCATGAATGTTTTTAAATAATCCTGCTGTTGCTATATTTGTTGATCTTATTTTAGTTAGATGTGTCCAGTCATGAAAATAACGTTTTTATGTTATGACTTAAACACTTGAATAAATAATTGAATGAATGAATGACCTTCTGGGAGACAGAAAACGGTGACAATGTACGTCTGTTGATTTGTAAGAACCATGGACCAGTTCACAGTCAAAGCTAAAAACATAATAAAATAAATGAAAGTTATTTACCAACTCATGACATACATTTGGTAAATAATTCACGTGATTCACGAGTCATGAATGCAAAAATAAAAAATGTATGTATCTGTTTTTTACCAATCTTTTTTTATAACCATTTGACTGTTTGTTAGCTGACTTACTTAAAGTGAAAATAGGAAAACAAAACTTACCAGGTGTTTGGCTGTTGGGAAGATGATAAACGGCGGTTACCAGACCAGTACTGTGGAGAGTTACGGACATTGGGATTGTAATTCCAAGAGCTCCACCTACAAACAAACAAACATTATGTTCAATCAAGTGAAACACCACACACACAAATACATATATACAAATGGATTTCTGATTTTTTGAATATTTCAGATTTCATATTTTTAAAGGATGTTTAATTTTGAAATAAAAATTACTTGTAATGTTTTCCGAAACTGCTTGATCCACTGAGAGAAAATAGAGAGAGAGGGAAAGAAAATTTGTGATGAGAAATATTTTATGGTTACGTACTTTTTACAAATTCATAAACCACAAAAGCATCATAAAAGTAAGAAAAGTACCAAAAGAACTGAATATGTTGTTAATTTTTTATTACCGATGTAGGACTGGCTGGTGTCCGTCCAGCAAGGAGCGTCAAAGTAAGGTCGAACTTCTCTCAAAGGACTATTTTCTTTTCCGGTGAGGAAAATGTCGGAAAGTCGATTAAAGAAAATTTCATCCGCGTATTTGAGATACCAGCGTGTTGTGGATACTGCTGCCTAAGTAAATTATACAAATCAGAATCAGATTTGTGTACATGAGACAAATTTGCACATATGTCAGTCATCATATCGATGATTACCTTTCTTATTAGCATTAAACATTCAAATGCATCCACATGACATGATGAGTTAATAGAAAAATCAACTACTCTAATTTATCAATAGAATTTATAATACAGCTATTAATTAATCATTGGACACATCTTGTCGCGAATAAAAATAATATTGTGTACCCATGTTGATGCTTCGCCAGTTAGACGAGGTGGCAAACGAGCCAGGCACGTGTCCAAGTTTTGGACTAGCTCCTTCCCAAAAACTAGTGATAGAGAACAAAGAATACAAAAATAAATAAAAAAACATGAAAAATTAAACTAAATTAAATTGTACATTCTACACTCTACACGAAGCAGAAAAATACATGTGTAAGAATTTTATAGTAAAGGTTCTTTATTTTTACTCACTATTGGTTGCTGATGTTTGACCACAATAAAGTGCCAAAGCAAAAACGGCCAAAAATAACTTGTACATTTTGTTCACAGAAGGAAAAGGAAATCAAACCCGAGGGCGGTGGAGAAAGTTAGAGTGAGAGTGATAAACAGAAAACGACTAGTAGAAGGAGAAAAATCCAACGCGAGAGCAGAGGATTGTCTTACTGAGATACTGACAAAAATTTGATATTTAATTCCTTTTATAAGTTTCGTACACAATCGTTTCATATTATTAGAACTATTATTTAGGACAAACTCCAAATATTTGCAGAACTTGCACATCTTAGAAATGTCATAATCTAGAATCCAAAAAGTACCAGAAATGTCTAGTGAGCAAAAGTTTATTTATCTGTTCAAACAATAGAGCAAGAGACCTCCGGTTTTGCCTGACCGTGCTTTGTCGCCCTCAAAAGACAATGTATGCACATTGTGTACGATTTATAGAATAACTTTGGAATTTCAATGAGAATAATCAATAAATAGTCATAGGTTAGGATTTTTTTATACACAATGTTTCAGCTTATGACTTATGACCACTTGAAACAGTATTTAACAGTAAACCAAATTACATGTAAAAAATCTACAAAAAATGTGACTCATTTCGATAGAAATTCCACATTTTGCCTCTTCATCATTTGCCTTTGTGAACTGTAAACATTTATTTTTACTTGTACCTAATAATCTTACTCGATCTCGATATTCGATATAGCTCACGGATATGATATTATAGTACGTAAAAAATAATAGATCATATGAATTATGAAAGGCGAGCCATTTTATCCATCTCTCTTGAGTTTTGAAACCTGAAACAGAATGCATTTACATTAATTCACCAAATAAATTTTATCCATACATACATATGTAGGAAAAGAGCTCTCATTTTCTTAATATTTACTTTCAATATCAGCACAAAAGAACTAAGGAACAGAAATGCACAATCAGTAGTTCTTGGTGAGACTTTTTCAAATCTGCCTACTCCATTTCTTTCATCTGAAGAAATACACAATACATATGCAATATTATGTATTTACATTGTACAATGTACAATGTACAGAGCACATGTGCTAGGAATAGTAATATCTCTCTATATGTTATGTACTGATGCGGCGTTCTATTTTATGAACATTGTGTTTAATGTAAAACATATGCATACGTGCATGAGTTATTGTTACGGATAAAAAAGTGAAGCAAGGAGTTTAATGATCTTTGCAAAAGAGGCAGATGAGCTCGGCAAGATGAACCGCGAGGACGTGAGGACTACCCTCCCTATTGTTCCATACTATCCCCATGCAAATGTAAATGTTTTATGTGGAATACATAATATTTATGTAGGATCATAACATACATATAATATATGTACCAAATTTGAAGGTTACTCTTCATTCCTTAATAATTAGTTTTGTATTAGCCTACAGTCTACAGTACCTACGACTACTTTGTATACTATGTAAAATGCAAAAGATATGTTTTAATGTTTAATTAATCATGCAAGTTTGCATGCACTCACAGAGTGTACATTTTACATTTTACATCTTACAGGTTCAGGTTATTGTAAATAATTGTAAATAGCTGCATAAAATAATGTAACATTTTTTATAGGTGAAGGCATTAAACATCCTTCTATCATCCATATATGTATGTACCTATGTACTATGTACACATTCTTTGTTTACATTCACCGTACACTAGCATTTCTAGTGTTCAATATTCAAGATTCGAGTATTTAGGTAATAATAATAAGGATGATATCGTATTTTTGCATCAGTTGTAAACATTGTATCGACTATCTACATACTTATAATATATCGATAATCTTTAACACATAATACCGACGATGGATAGCGTTCAGCATTCAAAATTCACATGAAGCAAAATGCACAATCAAAGAATCTAAGACAAATCGATGTAACTTAACTACAGATGGACAAATATGTACCTGTTGGATTCTTTACAGTGAAGGAATTCAAAGTAAAATGCTATGGTACTAATGAACTGCAAAACTGAAAAGAATACATAGCTGCAAGCATTTATTTTATACCTGTAAAGTTTAAGGCATACTCAATACTCAATACTCACACCTGTGAGTATAGTTTCAAATACGGTAGACTTCTATACGTCAAATAGTCTATTCCAAATAGAAGTGTACGTAATTCTTTCTCTTACTTCTTCATTCTTCAAGTTAGTCACGACGTCAATACTTGATTTGCCTGAGTATGGAGTATGGAGAGGTAATTACTTTCTTCTAA
The DNA here is from genome assembly GCA_034698265.1 of Sminthurinus aureus. Taxonomy (NCBI): domain Eukaryota; kingdom Metazoa; phylum Arthropoda; class Collembola; order Symphypleona; family Katiannidae; genus Sminthurinus; species Sminthurinus aureus. The sequence goes on from JAQGBH010000496.1 coordinate 36,028, forward strand.
CGGCCATGACTGATTAATCTTTTGTTGAAGATGAAAATTCAAGCCTAGATCCATTAAGTAGTGCCTTAACACACAAATTTTTTTACCATGTTTTTCTAAGGTCTCTCCTGACTCACTTTGTAAAAAAACATTGAGCGTTACACATGTACTTTATAAAACTTGATATGATTTTAATATCAAATCCATGGTATAGGCAAGATTTTTCATTATAAAAGCTACACTAGACTTACTTTTAGTTTTTGTATAAAACGAGTAGTTAGCGTCATAATTTTTTAGCACTGTTTGTACTTTGTACATAACTTCAGCATATATACATCTTCAGTCAACAATAAGTAATTCAAATGAAATTTAGATTTTTGGTAATAATTCGACTTTATTAACGTATTGAAACTATAGCTGATAAACTGATGATATATGTAAATAAAACAATTTTTCTGCAGTTTATTCAGTAACCTACACGTTCTAACGTTAAGCGTTATTTGCCATCTTCTAACTTCTAACAAATCGGCATACAAAATGAACATTATATTATCATAGTTAGTCCATGAGTACAACAACAAACCAAATTTTGTTGTGTGTACGTACACGTATAGAGATGTAACTACCTTGGCAAATCATTTTTATTCCAAAACAACAACAATCCTTTCAACTAAACACTATAATTTGGTTCATCAATGCCTTACAACCAAACAGCCACATTTGCATTCGCATTCTGTGGTGTTGCGTGTGAAATGCGTAGAAGGGAAGGATACAAAGATGAAAGATGAATGGTTGATATTGTGTATATCATTTTGAGGTATTACTCAAATACATTGAAGGACTCAAGACTCAAGACTCTAGTGTGAGTAGAGTAGAAGGCAGATAAAAAGTAAGAAGTAAAGTTTTTTTTAACGCGGTCATATAAAATTGCGTTCCTATTTCCTATGAGTAAAACTGTTTACTACTCCGAGAGACGCACAGGTTGCAGTTAAAAATAGAACTGACTAGACTCCTCACCCACAGATTTTTGCAACGCATATTGTGGGTTGTGGGCGTGAATGTCCAACAAAAGAAAAACAACATAATTTACTGAAGGATTCTCCAGTATCCAGTACACAGCAAACAGCAAGGTCACGCACAACGCATAAGTACTCGATGCGGAGAATTTTTGCTCACAGGGCCTTGCCGGTACATTAATATTTTGCCTTCAAAATACACCATATATACATTCTCTGTTTATAACGTAATAGCAAGAACAGCAAGAACAGTAGAAAAATGTCTAATGACATGATCCATCCTAAAATGTAAAATGTAAAAAAATTAGGGCCTTCCAGTATGTGTAAGCATATGAAATATAGATTACTGTCTACACGCAATATGCGTTTTTATAGTTGTACAGCATCACGGTTAAAGTAAAATAAAAAATAGTGTGTATATATATGTAGTGTGTAGTAAGAAGCAACAAGTGCATTTTGTAAACAACCAATTCGCAGAATGTGGTCGATTTATATGATGTTTTGCTTTTCGTGTAACATGTAACAAAAGTAACAATGGATATTTGTGACAGGACTTTTTATGACTAGGTACATATACATTTTTTTGTGTACAAGAGAGGAAATAGCAAAAATGACTATTTTTTCCCCTCTACAAATTTGAAAAATTCCAGGAAATCTTTAGCAAAATACAACACATGCTTACTTCATTCAATATTACTCATAGCTGTTTTGCTTGGCTGTCGCATTCACATTTAAAGACGGAGGACGGAAAAGCATATAAATAATATGTAACATGTACATTGTACATAGTATATACGTTGTACATCAAACATGCATGCTATTTTAATATGACCAATAAATATTATGTTTTTGTATTATCTATATACGATGATATTTGATATCCTCAGACGCAATTCGGTCTATGATTTATTTATGCTTGCATGTAATGTAAAAGGGGGATTTCAACTTTAATGTCCAGTTTTTGTCGATTGGAGTATTCTTTGATTCGATTCGATTCGATTCTAAATGATACTTGAGAGTACCAACAAAATCATTAACACTTCAGACTTTAGAGCTTACGTTTTCTAGTAATGTGACTTGGAAATTTGGAAATAAGAAATAAGACAAGTATTGAGTATTGAGGATTGATTTACTATGTGCAATGTGCAGACTACGATACCTACACAATACATTTTTCTATGCATACGAAGTTTGATTTCTTCTTAAGCTTCATTCTGTTGGGTTAGGTGGTTAGTATCATCATTTTGATTATCGCCGTCACGTAGTTGTCTAGGTACAGGGTACAGGGAGTTGAAGTTGAGTTTAGAAGAAATTTGCTGCAGGCACATGAACGATGAAAGATGGCTTTTGTAAAAAATTTTTGTATCCTTTCAAAGAGAGAGAGAGAGAGTACATGTGGATGTTAAGATGATTTAGAACCATCTTTAAATCTCATGTTACTCTTTTCACTTCTTTCTACGGTGTACCTATAATGTATAATGTATATAGTATATATATGTATGTGTTATGCTATACCAGGCCCTTTAAAAGTATTAACTTTGGTGGCATAAAAAAAGCAGGCGAACATGAGGCTTTGTTCATTTTCAATTCGGATCTCTTATTTCATTTACAAGTAAGATACGGAACAGATACCATTGAATGTCATCCTGAATGTTGGTATGATTATGTAATAATAATAATCATTGTATATCCAAAATATGAGATGAAGGAAATCCATGTAGTAAGCAAAAGTAGTATTACGACAACAGTAGACAGTCAACACAGAGAGAAGAGATGCCAGAGAAAGAGTGAGTGAGAGATGAGAGAGAGAGAGAGACACTACCATTCAGTAGTAAACTCTTATCAGTCGATTTTTGCATTTCACTGTAGACGTACACTTAAGCACGGAGCGGCCGGAGAGCAAAGAACAACATTTTTCGCTGTAAAAATTTTCACACATCCTGTTTTCTTGTGCCTTTTTAAAAGTTCTTTTGATTTGTGATTTGTATACTATTACATTTTTTTGAGTGTAATTGTGAGCACTTTATTGTGTAATGTGTTGACTGTGTGGGTCAGGGGTGCAGTGTTTATATTAATTTTTATTTTTACCTACATTCAAATACATGGGACAAAATAGGTTGCCTATTGTAAAATCATTTGTGTAAAACGTGTAAAGCTTTAGGTAATTTACATTTTAAATATTTCCTTCCATACGTTTTAATGTCAAAATGTCAACAGTTTTTTATGGAGCGTGGTGTATTATGGTATATGACTTGCTAATTTTAGCATGCTGTGTACTTACTACTTACAGTGCACAGTTTTCTTTGTGCTCTGACGTTTAAAGTTCACAGTGCATCATGATGTGGCGATTAATGCGATTATCGATTATAAAGTTCATTTCCGTTTGAGTACATGAGCATTGTAAAGCTTGTCAAGCAAAATTTAATATAAGTAGGTTTTAAAACGTACTAAATAATTACTTAAAAATAGTCGAGTATAAATAGATTTTGCCACACTACAATACCCCATGCCGCAAAAAACCATATACATAAACAAACTCTATTGACAAGGAAAGTTAATTAATAAATACTTGTGTCATACGTCTGCCTCACATTTATACTACTAACTGTTCAGTCGTTTGGAACTTGGTTTTGCTCATTATTTTCATGATAATTATGTATTTTGGTTGTTTGCCTTATAAATACTAGGCCCTTAAAATGTGTCAACACTTTCAAGTTTTTAACTCTCCTTTGAAATACTAACTTCCAGTAAAAATTAAACTAGTTCTGAAATATTACCCATTTTGTACTCAGTAAAACGTGAATGTACTGTAATCTGTAAACATACTGAAAAAATGCATAAAATGAATAAATTAATCAGTTACGGACAGTCATAAAGTAAATATTAGATTTTGTATGGTCGTTCAATGTTGCAAAAATTCAAGACTTTTTATGTATACATACACTATAGACTATATATTTTTTCTTGACATTGGCTTTGAACTACATACTACATACTGTATGTAGCATACACTGCTTATAGTACTATAGACAAAATATAAAATATACAAAAAGATTTATAATCTACAAATTATAAATTATAAGTGTCGACTGTAGACATTACGACGGCAAAAAGTGTACATGTACAACATGTATTTAATACATTGTACATGTACAAAACAAACATGCATAATGCATGTTTTATACATCTTTCAAGTTGTCTCGACTCTATTTATTACTATTTACTAGTTGAGTAGCACAAAAAACGGAAAGCATGACCGACGAGTGTTGACATCATCTAATATCTAATACAAAGGTTGATTTTGAAATGCATTTTATGCACATATATTATTGTAAACAAAACAAAAACAACTCTTGATAATTTTATTTGTTAATTCTATTTCTGTACCAGTTAATCTCTTACTTAAGTCATTACTATACGACATAAGCTCCTACTGTGATTTTGTAAATTATATTTTTCACAACCTAATAAATGTATTATGTTGTAGTGTTTACTGAAATACATTTGATGTTACCTATAGTTTTTCTTTTTCTCAATTTGTGTGTATATACAGATTTATCAATTCCTCAGAAGGTCTTCTGTCATTGTAATTTCTTGTGTACTGCTTAAAAATGGATCCGTCCAAGAATCCTCATGCCGACCCAAAAAAATCTAGTACGAGGAAATCAGCGGTTCAAATTTCCGTAATAAATTTTTTTGTTTCTTATAATATTATAGTCACGTATTTTGAGTTTAAAGTCTATATGAAAATTTTTTGAAATGTTACGCAATTTGGGAAAACGCTTTTGTATATACTTATACTTTTAAAAGGTATGCATAGTGCATGTACAGTAATATACAGCCTAGTATAATATAATAATATATAGTGATTTTTAATATGCAAAAATGTTCTTGATGTATTTTTCTACAGGCGGAAGACTCTGGTTCTTTATTATCTGCACTTGACCAAGTTGTTTTTTCTGCACCTGATGACCGCAGTCAAAAATTCAATATGGCTTTGGTACATGGACAATCTGAAATGCCTTTGAAAGTTTCGAGATATGATGAGCGTGATTACCAATGTATGTTGAATTCTTACATAATACAATATTATTGTATAAAATTGAATCATAAAATGTATGCATATTTAAAGTCACAATGAAAAATGTTTACACAACAAGAGCATGTGCATTCCGAGAAATATTTTTTTACTACAAACTTTTAGATAAAAACTATGTACATGTGCATAATGTATGTATGTTTATCTTTGGAATGCAAAATGTATAATTATTGGTAATGCTTGTAGCACATAGAAGAGAAAGTTTTCCACATCAGTATCATCAACCTCTAAAGCCCATCAAATCTTTTCGTCGAAAATCCAGTACTAAACTACCTGATGGAGGTGAAAAGTCCGAACCAGTTGCAACGACAAATAGAAAACCTAAATCCCCACCACCTCAAAAACCAATCAGTGATTCGTTTGAAATAGATGAACCGTTCGATCCTGTTTTAATTCGGTATTTGATTCACGTGTATTTATATGATATTCTCTTGATATTGTCACGTATTTCATTGAAGTGTCTATAAAAAGTCTAAAGTTCACATAAAAGTTATTGTGGATTTTAAAAAATAGGATTTCTATGCACATGTACTCATCGATGACTCTATTTCAAATAATTTTATTCAAACTACCATTTTAAGCTTGTCGTTCATTTTTATAAATATACTCTTTTAATTATTGTGTCATCATTCATCATATTATTTATACAGTGATGGTGGTTCCTTTCCATTTCGGGAGAGTGTCTCTGTTGTTGAACGTCCTCCTCCGTATAACCTCTACGACGATTTAATGGAGAATTACTCAAAAAAGGCTGTACAGTTTGAAGTTGGTAAGATTTACGTATTATATAATTTTCAAGGTCATAAAGTCCTAATCTGAATCATTACTCTCTCCCATGTAAAGTGACTACGCGAGTACTATATATTATTATTTTAGTCTTTTAAACAAATTAACTATCTATATAGGTGGATTACCAATCAACAGTAGTTCCAAGGAAGAAACTGTTGAAAAAAAGAAGCATAAGTAAGTGATTGTTGGGATTCTTGTGTTTCACTATTTAAGTAATGACAATAAGGTCTTTAAAAAAGTTGTTTTCATTTTTTTTATCCATTTCATATTTCATGGTTCCTTTTTAAATATACTTGTAGATCACATCGATCAAAATATGAGGACCCTCAATGGAGATTAAAAACTGGAGCTGAAAAGGATGCTACAGATGTACCTCTCTTATTACAAGATCCCGAAAATGACATGCCTGATTTAGACAAAGATGATTTAACCAGTTAGTCGACATACCCATTTGTAAAATTGTCAAACATATAAATATAAATGTATTTCCATTTATGGTATGGTAAAATGTATACTAAATATTAATGATTTTATACCATTTACAGCTCACAGATTTGGTGACTCAAAGGGTTATCGACGTCATAAATTTGTATCGGGAGCTACTGGAAACGGTGTAACTCATGGAACCGAGAGAAAGTAAAAAAAAAAATTGTGTTTGTTTACAAAAAAAGGCATTTTGATGGCACTATATAATAATTAATATATTTCGCTGTTTTTTTTGTAATAGTCCTCTTATTCTGTTTTCTTTTTTTGCCGTATTGAAGGTATGACCATCAACCTCATGAAATTTTTGTTGAACTTGACATTTTATCGGGTCTGGGGGATGAAAGAGAGTGGAAAGAGGCAGCTCGTTGGATTAAATACGAAGAAGATGTAGAAGAAGGTTAGATATTTTACTTTTCAAAATTATTTGTTAGTAATGATAATATTATTATATTCAGTCTTCAGGCAAAACACATACTCTCGAGGCAAGCCAGACGTACACTCGATCGTTTAGTGGGGGAGGAGTTTCTCATTGTATTTTAACCAAGGATAAATGCTTTTCACAAGCATATAAACCATGCTAGACTCCTCCCCCGCTAAACGATCGAGTGTACGCCTGGCTTGTTTCTAGAGTAGATGTCAAGAATTTCGTATTGTGACATTTTTGTGCAATATATTATCTTATAAAATTTTAAATTTATAATCAATAATATTCAAAATGTTATTATTTTTACAGATGTTAATCGTTGGGGCAAGCCACACATAGGTTATCTATCCTTTCATTCTCTTATCAATCTACGTCGTTTGATTGAAAATGGTGTTATTTTGTTGGACTTGGAGGAACGAGATTTACCCGGGGTTGCCTACCGTGTGGTTGGTAAGTATCTCTGTTAGAATCATTTGAATACATGCAGTTTGTAGTTTATATTATTGTGTACATACTATGTACTACATAGTACTTACAATAGACAAATAACACATCATGTTGATGTTTTTCAGACCAAATGGTAATCAATGAGCTAATAAATGCCGAGGACAAAGGTTTCGTAATGAGGAGTCTTCTTTTAAGGCACAGACATATTAATCAAAGTGACAAAAATTGGAAATTAAATCTGAAACGAAATGCTGGAAGTCTAACTAGCCTTCACGTGAGAATTTTTTATTTTACAAATTGATTTCTCTTAAATATGTACCGCATATGGTTTGTAGCAGTGAAAATTGTCAAAATATATTTATTTGTACTTAGTTCATTCCATTGATACAGTGAATACAGTCAGTTGTTAAACTCTAGTTATCTAAAGATGTAAAGCAAAAGGATTTTTTACAAACATTTCAATTTCAGAATTCTTTCGATGAGAAAACCCGTGGAAAACCCAGTGTTGTAAGTATGGAACCGGCTTTACTGACGAGACGAAATAGTGCAACTGTAACCAGTACTAAAGGATTCTTAGATCAAAATACTATTCAGGGGAAAAGAAATGGTAGTTTTGTAATGGCTGATCTTCAAGAACAATTGGAACATACATCTGTAATTCTTTTTTCTTTATTTCATTGAACAAGCATTTGTAATCTATATGCAGATTTGAACCTAGAGAACGTTTTAAAAATATTGAATCCTATGTTATTTCTTCCCTTGTGTTTGAATATTTCAGATTGATCTGAGCAAAGTTGGATCAATTAGTCACATGTCCGAAGAAGACTTACGATGGTGAGAAAACTTGAATTTTGAATTAACTGTATCATTTCTCAGTGACCTTTTATTATCGATCCAGTACATATTTCATTACATTTTGTGTTTCTTTTGTTGAAGGATGGTCAATAAAGAAAGTATACTTCGGAGGATTCGTAAGTATACTTCGCAAAAACTTACAAAACATATAATATGACATAACTAGTTGGATTACATGAATATTAAAATTTTATTTCATTATTTTACAATAATTAATATTAATTTTCTAGCTATTGGAGCGGAAGCTAGCGTCGTTCTAGTGGGCAAGGACGAAAATTTAGAAGGACCAGCATTGTAACTAAAAAGACATTTATATATAAACATTATTTGTCAAGATGCCCATTTAAAGTACCTATATACAGAGATGTATTCATGAGCTAATTTTATATATGTACTAAATAATTTTACATTTTTATAGGGCATTTGTTCGACTTGCAGAATCTGTATACATGCCAAATATAACTGAAGTTCCAATCCCTGTGAGATTCATTTTCATCCTCTTGGGTCCCAGCACTGGTGAAAGTTTTGACATGGACTACAAGGAAATCGGTCGTTGTATTGCTACGCTGATGTCAAATCAAGTATGTCAAATGTATTTCAAGTTCAAAAACAAACATGAGTACTTTTTTCTTATGTTCAAATTTTTCAGAGACATTTTTGAATCTTTTTCTTTTACAACATGTTTTTCCATCTTTGGTTTTTATGTATATAGGAATTCCACGCCATTGCGTACAAAGCAGATGATCGTAAAGATTTACTAAAAGGAATTCACGATTATTTAGATGAGTCAATTGTATTACCTCCTGGTGAATATGAGAAAGAATTGTTAAATGTTGACGACTTAAAGGTAAGACGACTTGCGGGTTAGTCTGCACAATATCCTTTCATAATTTATGAATCAAATCAAAACACACTATTTAATATTTTATAACCTATATACATATATTATACGCATGGATATCCTTAAAACAATAATTGATTCTTATTACTTATTCTGATTTATACTTCATAATAATTTTACGGATATTTAGGCACAAAATGAAGCATTGCGGCTTAGGAAACAGAGAATGTCTGTCAGTGCTAAAGCAGGGAGTGCTGGGAGGGGTCGAGGTGAAGGGGGTGATGATGGTGATGGGGATCCAGCTAAAGTGAAACTTCTTAAAGGTATAAAACCTTTTCTCATTATATATATATTATGTAGCCGACTTTTTGTACTTACATTTTGTATACGTTGACGTAATTTTTAAGTTTATTATGGTGAATTTAAAAATATATTATATTATAATATATTATGACTTCTTTATCTTTTCTCTTTCCTTTCAGCTTCGAAAAAAACTCAAACTACACCACTAAAAAGAACAAGAAGATGTTTTGGTGGTCTTGTTAGTGATATCAAAAATCGGTATAGATATTACTTATCAGATTTTAAGGATGGATTTAGTTTTCAGTGTATGGCTGCCATCTTATTTATAGCATTAGCGCAAATCGCCGGATCCATTGCCTTTGGTGGACTTTTAAGTGAAAAAACAAAGATGAAAATTGGAATATCAGAAAGTTTGTTAGCTTCTGGAATTTCTGGAGGAATTTTCTCTTTATTCTCGGGTCAACCATTGTTGATAGTTGGCGTAACCGGTCCTTTGTTACTGTTTGAAGAAAGTTTATATCAGTTTTGTGCAGATAATGAAATTGCATTCCTCCCAATGAGAATATGGATTGGAGTTTGGTTAACTTGTATTGCTCTAGTTTTTGTAGGTAAGTATTTGGTCCAAATGGATCTAAATATATGTAATAAGTAGTAAGAAATAATTATTCAGTATTTTGAATTTGGAAAATTTTTCTATTTCTATTTTCTTACATATTAAAAATTAAAAGTCATAATAATTGTCATAAATAATTAAATTAATGTCATAATACATAATACATAAAAGTATACTACATTAAAAGTATTCTATACTATTAAATAAGGTATGAGTTTTGATAATAATTATTGTCCTTTTTTCCGTTTTAGGTTTTGAAGCAAGTGTTTTTGTACGATTTTTTACAAGATTTACCCAAGAAATTTTTGCCTCTCTAATTTGTTTAACTTTCATAGCAGAAAGTATAGTTAATCTAGTAAAAGTTTATCAAGATCACCCACTGATGGATGCTTACGGTGTATGTATAAATGGCAGTGTACCCAATAAGGGCGAAGGCGCTCAACCAAATACTGCTCTTTTAACAACAATTTTAATGTTTGGAACTTTTGGTGTTGCTTGGTCACTCAGATCTTTTCGAAACAGCACATTTTTAACAAACATTATACGAACTACCTTAGGGAATTTTGCAGTTCCTATTGCAATCCTCACGCTGTTCCTCGTAGATTTCCTAATAAAAGAAACTGTCACTAAAAAGTTAGATGTTGGGGGAGAATTCGGACCAACGGACAGTGGGCGAAGTTGGTTCGTAAATCCTATTGATGGAATGAAATCTTGGGTTCCTGCTATTTCATTTTTGCCAGCATTACTCCTGTTTATCATCATATTTATGGAAACATCTATCGGAGAGTAAGTTTGTATAGTTAGTAAGTTTTACTATATATATATATTATATTCTTCTCCTGTTTCGTACACTTTACAAGTTATGATTGAGTGAAATTTTATACATATATATATACATTTGATACATTTATATACTACGCGTATGTAAATATATTATATGATTATATTATCTCATTCTTAATCTGTCTTGTACTACTTTTAGATTATTAGTAGCAAAACATGAACATCGATTAGTAAAGGGTACGGGATTTCATCTTGACGTCCTGTTAATATGTATTATTAATACAGTCATTTCCTTTTTTGGATTGGTGAGTAAATCTGTTTTTGCCTTATCTCGTTGGAATCAGTATAATTTATCGTTTATTATGTATAATGAACTAATGATGAAGAAAAGGATTAAAAGACTCTGGTTTCCCTTTTACACAAAAATATGACAGCCATACGTATCAATTGCACTGGTTAGAGCAGTGGCACACGTCAGTGCACTGATAGGTTAGTTTCAAAACTGTTTTTAGTTTTTCCTTAAATAAAACTGAACAAAACAAACTTGTTTAAAATATTATAACCAAATTAAAAAACTATTTTCTGAATTCTACTGATATGTAATTTGAATTTTCAGTATTTACTACAAATCATGCGCCCGGAGAAAAACCGCAGATAACTGGGGTAAAAGAGCAAAGACTAACTTCATTAGCCGTTTCTACTTTAGCTGGTGCGAGCGTCGCAATGGCTGCAGCCCTTCAATTTATGCCATTATCAGGTATAATTTTAAACCCAACTATATAGATTTTACAGAGTATACTTGAAAATACTTATCCACCCATTGTTTTTTCACAAAGCAAATAAACTATTTATACTTTTAATTTTTTTTTCAGTACTTTTTGGTGTGTTTCTTTTTATGGGTATTTCGGGTATATATGGGATACAATTTTTCGAAAGAGTCGCTTTAGTCTTTAAGCAAGTTGAAAATCATCCGCAAGTTCCCTTCGTTCGCAAAGTAAAGTTTTTCTTTGGTTTATTACACATGCTATCAAATTGAGATAACAATTTAGAAATTTTCAATATTCTTAATGTTTTTGTATAGTTTTTCAATTTGTCACTCCTCGTTTCAAAATCAATGTACATATTATATATATATCCATACTATTATTGAGTATGAAAAACTTATCTGCAATGATTAATATTTTTATTTAGGTACGTACGTTGAAGATGCATCTTTTTACTCTCATACAAGCATGTTGGCTGGCTGTTTTATGGGCCATTAAATATACCCCAGCAGGGTTAGCATTTCCGTTTATTCTGGCCATTCTTCCACCATTTCGAATTTTTGTTCTTCCGTGGATGTTTAAATCGGAAGAGTTAGCTGCTGTAAGTTGACGATTTAAAGTTTAAAGTATAGTGTGGGTATAACGAGCATGATGTACAAAATTTTAAAACCTCTATATAATTTATCCATTGTCCATAATATTTATGATAGAATTGTTTTTATTTTATAATTGACTCTTTTGTTCCATGTTTCTTCTGTGTATAATACAGCTCGACTCAAGTGGAGACGACAAGAAAGAGCCAGTGATTCATGTTCAAAACTCAATAACTCTTCCTGAAAAATCAAAAACTCAGATTAATTCCCTATTAAATGAACAGGCAATGATTGATATGAAATCAAAAGGTGATGGTGATGAAATTTAAATTCTGATGAAAATTCTTCTCAGCGTACCTAACAGAAGTTTTGAGTACATTTTGTATAGTGTCAAAATGTAACAACGTCAACGTATTGGTTTTTGCTTTCCATCTGCACAATATATCAAAATATTCAATATGATGCAAGAGAGAAGGTGTTTCGGTCGAGCCAAAAAAATATATTCAATATTGTTTTAAGAATGTATGTATGGTTATATTTTATAACTATTTTCATTATAGACTGCAGATGAAAGTATTCTAATGCTAACACGTGAGTAAATACGAAAAATGGTCCCATAATATATATTGACGAAAAATTTGTTGATTAATATTACTATAGTTATTAATTAAATAGTAACGCCAAAAGGTTAATTTCGTTTTAGTATTTAGACAACAGAGTATTTTTTTTTTCGTCACGTATCATACACTACTACTACTATACACGATGTATGTATTTTATTGACTGTAACTTTAGTTTTAAGTTTATATTGTTTTTTTTTGTATCAAAGTATATATTTTAACTATGATGTTTATCTCTATATACATGTTAATATTAAACGTGTTATTACTTTTATTACTTAAAACAATAATATACATTATATATGATGAATTCCATGTTATATTCCTAACCTTCAGTCTTGCCATGTCATTAAAATTAATATTCCAGAATCTCACATTACAAATAGTATTTTTAGTTTTTAGTATTTATTAGTATATATACAGTACTCACTGAAAACATTTGTACACACACATGTATATATAGTGTGGTATGTGGCTTTATTTCACTAGTACATGACAAAATCAGTTAGTCATTCCGCTTTTATTACTCGTGATATTGATGTATCAAATGTATGTCTTGACAGGGTTATATTTGAGAGTACAATATCTTATCAAGAACAATAAAACCACTAGCAATTATATAGTAGCTTTTACAACACAACACATAAAAACTTTTAGACAAGTTTACAGTTCAGTCTAAAAAAAATTTGAAAAAAGTTTTAATACAAAGTAAAAGTGTATATATATTTCCGATCATTAACTATGAAACAGCTTTTATACAAAAAAATTTGGTACGTACTAATCATCAGAAATGTTGTACCATAAGTACATACTACATGTACATATTTTATAGCATTGAGAGTTAAAACGACAGCTGTATGACTAATTATGTTGACTGTAGACTATTTTACACAAGGTATTTATATTTGTAAATATTCCAAATACTAATAAGTTCGGATCAAATGATAGTAGATAATAGATACTGACAATCGTTGTTATACATATATACTGATTTTACTATAATTTATAGACTGTTAATTGTTAATTTATGAATTTGTGTATTGTTATTTCTTAGTACCTGTTAATTACTAGTTTTTATTTTTTAGTCTAAAAATTTGTATGAATGTGTCGGACTATATTCTTATGAAGTATAATATACATTATTATGTACAAGAGAGCTACTTGGTAAAT